>JABFEX010000272.1:0-33454 GCA_013623515.1 Fusarium illudens
GTATTAGATAGAAAGGTGCGTCTTATATATAAGATGATACCTTTCCTTATCCTCAGAGGGGATAAATGCCCTGCGTTCCTCCTCGTTGACGGAGTCGAGGGTTGGAAAAGTTAGTCGCTCGCAGAAAAAGACACGTTATGGTTCACAATGAATCCGAACACAGGGCCAGATCAACCAAGGTTATGGGTTATTTTGTACCAAGCTTGCGTTGCGGTTTTTTATAAGCCAGCCAATGCAATCACTGATATAGGTAGCTACAATTGCAGATACCATTGCTTTCCGTGCCATCAAAAACTAGTGGAGACATGATATGAGGAAAGAAACACGTCTGGCCATGAGGCTGGGACTCTTGAAGCTGTCACTGAGCGCATGCCCACCTTGTCCCTCCTCGAACAAAAGAGCCCTCGTGGCCCCGATTTCCTTGAACTTTGCTACCAGTTTTCGAGCATGCCCTGCTCCAACCTTGTCGTCCACAGTTGAAGACGTGACCAGAAAGGGAGGGTAGTCGACGCCTTCCTTGATGTTGTGAAACGGCGAGTAGGACCGGAGAACTTCAGCGTGCTCAGGCTTCTCTGGGTCTCCATACTCATAGGTCCAAGCAGCACCCATGCCCATCAGGTGGAACCTCAGCATGTCTGCCAACGGTACGTCGCACACCACGGCACTGAAGAGGTCGGGGCGCTGAGTTCCCATGACGGCAGCTAGGAGCCCGCCGTTTGAAACGCCAAAGACGCCGAGATGCCGTGGTGTGGTCTTTCCGTCTGTGATCAGCTGCTCGGCAACAGCGGCAAAGTCATCATAGGACTTTTGTCGCTTCTCTTGAAGAGCTGCCTTGTGCCAGGCTTCGCCGCGCTCTCCTCCGCCTCTGACCAGTGCAACAACCAAGGCGCCTCCGGATTCGAGCCACGGGATCAGGGAGAGGCCCCCTACCATGATGTTGAGATAGTCCATGTGGAACGAATAGGCAAAAGCCCCGTATCCAGTCATCAGGATAGGCAGGTCGGGCTTCGAGTCTTTGTCAGAAGAGATGAAGTAGTAGTCGATCGGTGTGCCATCCGCGCTGTTGGCTGTTTCCAGTTTGACCGAGTAGTTATCGGCATCGAACGCGGCCTGTTGACGCTCGAGGATTGTCCTCTTCGCGTCTGCACCTTCAAGCCAGATGGTAGAAGGGGACAGAAGTCCAGACTCACGCAGCACCAAGTCATTGCTGTCGGCATCTGCAGAAAGTATAGTCGCAGAGTCTCCGGTCATAGTTTCCAAGGTACTGACCATCTCCCAGCTCTTTTGCCGATACTCCCATGACACGCGCCTTTCCTTTCCCCTGTTAACGAGGGACAGATGTACCCTCGAATGCGTCCCAGCAACTCCGCCGGTCAAGATCTGACCGATGGCCTCGTCTCCATCAGGGACATGGACGATACTCGCCCCGTCGTCACCCCTGACGTCCCAGGCCACAACCGCGCCGGATGGAACTTCTTTGCCGTCGATTGTGGCCGACTCTGTGAGAATCGCCACAATGTGCCTGGATGTCTTGATGGGGTTTGCCATGAGGTGGCTCTTTTCTGGAAGGGGGATTTGCTCTATCTCGCCGTCCTCGAGAACAACATAGTAGAGAACTGTCGAGTAGTCAGGGCACCGCATTATCAAGCCGCGGAGGTCCGATCCAAAGCCAATCCCACTGCTCAAGTTGAGGGCGTCGCCGGGATCGCCAGAATGAACAGGCTTCGCGTCTCGCAGATGAGTTCCTCGGGTCCAGATGAACGAGGTTGTAGGCCAGCCCGTGGCAGATGCAGGAGCCCCATGCAAGGTATGGGAGATGAGGATGTGGTCAATATCGAGCCATGAAGCCGACATCCGACTAGGCCCTGTCTGGAATCCATCCTTGACCAGGATTCCTTGATCAACGTCGACTTCGAGAAGCTCAACCAGCTCAGACCCACCGTCGGAGACAAAAAGGAGCAGCCGCCAGGGATCCGGTCCGAGAATCCGGTCAGAAAAGAAGAGCGGTTGAAAGGTGAGGTTTCTTCCTTGGCCTCGGCCCAACTCATCCATATCGATGACCTGCTTCCAGTCTTCAGGCGAGTGTTTATCACAGACCTCCAGGATGCCCTCTTTATGGGTGGCATCCCGTCGGAGGCGGAAGATCCGACCAGCAAAGAAGTATTCCGATGGGGGGGCATTTTCGGCAGCCAAGTGTTGCAACCTCTCCCGCAATGCCGTGGTCTCGGGCAGTGAGTCGAGGTACTCGGTGGCGGAAGCGGTCTCTTGCGCCGCCCATTCGAGGCCCTCAGGGGAGGTTGGGGACTCTAGCCAGTCCCATTTGCTGTCGTTTGGTGAAGACCTGTTCCCCTGTTGTAAGTTTTGGGTGGCAAAGGAAGAGATGGGCACTTCTTACATTGTGTAGATAGCGCGGCTTTCTCGCAAGTGGTAACCCTGATGACTAGAGTTGATAGCTTCAACGGACTCGTGGTTAATCAGCTAGGCGGGCTATTAAACTCCAGAGGCAGGCAGGTTGACACATCAAGAGAAGACACTCTATGGTGAACGGGAGCATCTTTATATACATGTTTTTAGAAAGATGTTGTCCGGTTTGTTCGCTGTGCTACCTAATGGGGTCAACGAAAGCACCCTGCGGGGGAAATTTCAACAACGCCCATGCGAATAATATGTCCAGCGCATGCATGCGTAAGATGGAATTGCCTGTTGATTGTCGGTCAGGAAGAGGTACCTAGATGAGAAGTCAAATAGATCTGCGAGGTGCGATCCTGCGGACCCGAGTAGGAGTAAGCAAAGCCACCCTCTCTCTAGGATCAGGGGGCATCCGACTTGACGCCGTCAAGTGGTCTTGCGGACCCGATTAGGAAAGGCTCAGGCAAGCATGGGCTAACTAAGATAACATGGGTTCCACTGAGGCTTACTTACCCTGGTCCCTGATCTCCCCCTGGGTCTGATGAGATGCCACATCCCATCCTCCGGCTTGGACTTGGAATTCTTCTTCACGACATCGCTACCTATGCCGGTACCCATCTGAGAGTGAGTTCCTTCTACCTTTCCCGCACGGCGCAGAAGGTTATTGGTACAACATACATCACTCCACCGCCATGTACGCCCCTGCCCCGGTCCGTCCGAAGAAGACCGATATCACGCGAAGTCGAGCCGGTTGCCAAGAATGCCGTCGAAGGCGGCGAAAGGTGGGCTGCCCCATAGATAGAGGCTGTGGCTGAGATTCGACTCGTTAACTAGTTATCAACCCCTAGTGCGACGAGACTAAGCCCATCTGCAAACGCTGTGAGAGAGCTGGCGATTCTTGTTCGTACGGAACTCGAGAGCATCAGTTCCGCGACGTGTCAGTCTGGGCTGCTCACAAGTCGCACAAGGCACGGGAAGAGCAGTTGCAATCCACCACCGGGTGTCGTCGTCGCGACTCCAGTCCACCTGAAAGCTCACCGACAGACATTGCAACGTGTACTCATTATGCCAGCTACCCATCGTTAGTTGCAGTCGAGGCCGCCCATGAACTCGTGCATGGCAGATCCGACTGTGGCTGGCCAGAAGGGATGGATGGAAGCCGGTTATCTGGCTCAAGACGTGATTCTCGGCTCTTGTCCCATTCTCAACCTTTGTCTGGCTCTCAACTATCGTCAATCACAGGCCTGTCCAACCCTCGGAGCAGCACAGCCGGACCGATTTCCCGGCCCCCGAGCTCCTCCTTGGGCTTCAGAGATCAGATGTATTTATCCCATTTTGCAAAGCATGCTCTTCGAGCCCTCCCTGCGAACCTCGAGTTTCTAGGGAAAATGGCCATGAGCTCGGACATTGTCCTTCCGGCAGCCATGGCACTCGGAGCGGCGAACATGGCAAACCTCCGAGGAAACTACACCCAGAGTGTGTCGGGCCTGAAGACGATGGCTTGGGTCCCGCATCGGCTCCATCGGCTGCATGCTTTTCAATACACTGGAAAGATGCTGACTCTTGCTACCAAGTGTCCCTCCGGGGCTATGGTTCCTAGGTGCACAGCTCACTTGCTTCTCCTGTTCGTCGAAGCAGAGCTTGGAACTTTCGATAGCCTACGCCGCCATCTGGACAGCATCCGAGAGTTGGTTTGCTCATGCAGGAGCGACCTGTCCTGCACAGAATTCGGCAAGGACCTCATATGCGGCATTGGACACGCCCGCACGGTTTTGAGACACTTAGCTGGACCTTGGAGAAGTTGTCTACCCTACCCAGAGGCACCTCTGCCGCATCCAGCTTCAGAGCAACTGAGGTCTAGCTCTACACTCGTGTACATGATTGGATGTGATGCTCTTATGTTCGGGGTGAGAGTTGTTCTATGCAAGGCCATGTCCTTGAATATCGATAGCCCGAGTGCTTTCGCACGAGGCTTCATCCAGAGGCAATTGTCCATGCTAGGACTAGACGACATGACGGCACAAGATGATGCTGACAAGTTGAAGACGGATCTTTCTTCAGAGTACCATCGATCACTCGAGCAGCTGACGCGACTTTCAAAGCTGCTGGCAACATGTCGAGTTCCTCTAGGGCTTCCCCTCAGCAGCGTCGAGACGCATGCAGCCTCGGGCCCAGCTGGAGATGTTACTCCAGACTTTGTCCTAGATGTACAGCAAGAGCTCACACCACTTCGTTTTGAGAGCCACGCTCAAGCCATGGAGGCCGTCGATTACCTCCATGCCCACATCATGTGCGATGTGCCCCTCCTACTGAGCTTTATCGAACCAGGTTACCCCCCACGTGTACCGAACCAGCTTCTATGTCTTCTCAGGCGTATCGCCGGGGGCCTTGCACCAACCGAATGCGTATATACAAACGTGTATCGTCGTGGCATCATCGCGACGCTCGGCCAAACCGCTATCCGCTGCAACGACCCAAGCATGTTTCCATTCATCCACCATCTTCTGCAGCAGTTCGTTGCTACAGGTGCCGCCTGGGAGGATCTGAGCTGCCCGCTTCCGGCAACTCGGAGGCTGTATCAGGTTGTGGCGGAACAGATGTCGCAGGGCCGGAGAGTCTTTATGGCGGAATCCCGCGAGTTTTCTGACCAGAATGATATTCTATCGAGCCAACAGGGCATGTTCCTTGGGATGCATGGAATTGAGGCGGATGGGCGGCCTTTTGATTACTCCACGCCCATGTTTCCGTCATAAAACCCAGAGCTGCCTCCGCCTTGCCAAGGTGCACCGGAGAACGGAACCAGGAGGCAACAAAGGGTTTCAGGAAAATGGTCCCTTGCCCTCGGGAGCTGTCTTGCTCAAAGAGGTTCCCGATGTGCTTCAGCAGGAGTTCTTGGAGGATAGAAGACTCCCCACTCGATAAACTAGCAAGGGATAATCAGATGATCCATCATAGCCGAAGTATTTTAAGCAATCAAAAGGCCAAGAGGGCCGAGATCAGCGTGACCCTGGAGGATTTAGCTGCTATTGAGCTTGGGAGATGTTCGGTCACAGAGCCTCTAAGTTTCGACATAGATGAAGATCACCCCCCGTCTTAGGGGTTTCCTGAGTCATCTGAGACCTACTTAGGAATTTGCACTGCTCTGAGATGTTCAAATTGTTTGCGATTTTTACTCCCCTCGACCGCCAAGTAGCTTCGCACGGTATTCTCCCATAATGGAACTCGTCATGCAGTTATATAAACGGAGCAACCATCCATCGGAATGCCAATGGTGATGGTGCGGACTCGGAGCCCCCGAGGGACTTGTGAAGCTGTGAGGTGATACCGAGACTTGAGAGCTTATTTAGAGGCAAAGAGAGACTTGAAGACTGATACTGCTTCCATGATTGGCGGTCTCCAAGTCCATCTACCTTGACCATCTCGTCACCTAAAATATCTATTTGTCTTACTTCTATACTACCGCGTATGACTTCACTAGAGGGCTCTTTCTGAAATCTCACCCCACAAAAGATCGGCTCCCAGGCTTGGCTAGGTAATTATCCCATCCGGCCCTCTGCCGGCCCCCTTCCGGCTCATGCATCTTGATTCTTGAGACGGGTTAGCATAGCCGACCTGGCGAGCGGGGTTGGTGCCAATCACCGATCTCAGGACCTTCCTGTTGAGTTGTTGATAGCGAAGCAGGGAAACCATTTCTTTCCAGATGCGGCTAATTTAGCCTACAAGCTATGCAATTCGGTATGGAACAAGGTACTGTAGGTAGTCTATTTACTCTAATGAGTAGGTAGGTAGCCGGCCCCCGGAGCCGGAGACAGCCCATGCACGAAAGAGGCAGGACCAATGAGACCTGCCCGAAATCGGCATGAAGAAACCTAACCTCGTAAGTCCGGCCTAGCAAGCGTGCGAGTCTATTTATCATTACCGTCGCCTATAACACTCTCCTTTTGTCTACAGCTCTCTCTCCGCACATAAACTGTTCCTGGGCAAATTCTACCACGTCCATCATGTCGAATTCACCAGACGGCATCTACGAAAAGGGCATCATTGACCCCGAGCTGCCTGCCAAAAACTCGATCAAGTCGTACTGGTTGACTGATCCATCACCCATCAGTAAACTCCAGTCTCCATGGCTCGACTCGGCCGACATTGTCATCATTGGCTCTGGCATGACCGCGGCCAGTCTTGTTCGTACTCTGTACTCTAGACGGCCCGACCTTCGAATCGTCATAGTCGAAGCACGCGACGTATGCTCCGGCGCAACGGGCCGAAATGGCGGCCATGTCAAGCCCATGAGTCCTGGATCGTGGTTCGATCGAAAGGGGCAGTTTGGGGCCGAGGAAGCGGTTCAAATGATGGAGTTTGAGCATGGTCACGTCGATGAAATGATTTCATTCATTCGGGAGAATGGCATCTCATGCGACTTCAATCTTCTGGAGGGGTTGGATATCTATTATGACGCCAAGGTCTTTGAACATGCCTGCAACGCCGTGGAGGATATGAAACAGTACGCCCTCGAATTGGGAAAGCGATACACCGTTTACAGGTCCGAAGAGGATCTCAAGGCCCGAGACTGCCCAACTAATTGTGTTGGAGCCATCGGCACACGTGCTGCTTCCATGTGGCCATACAAGCTGGTAACTGCGTTACTCCAGAAGATGGTCGACCAGCACGGACTGTCTATCCAGAGCAACACGGCTGTCACTTCTATTCACGACGACAAAGACACACTCGCTACTGTGGTTACAACCAGGGGCAATATTCAGGCGTCGACTGTGGTACACGCTACGAACTGCTGGATAGGCCACTTGGTCCCCGAACTGAGGCCTTTTGTGTCTCCAGTGAGGGCCAATGTCCAGCGACAACTCCCCCATCCCGCCAAGATGAGACTCGCAAAGTCTTGGTGGCTTCGATACGGCGAGAAGGACTACGATTATATGATGCAAAGACCAGACGGCGCCTTCATTGTTGGGAGAGCCAACACTGGGCGCCGCGCAACCTCGGACGACAGTACAGTAGACTTCTTGCCTCATGCCCATCTTCGAGCGGTTACCCGTCAAGTATTCAACTTTGGGACCGACGACATAGAAACGACACATGCCTGGAGCGGAGCAGTCGGCTTCACCCTTGACGGGAACCCATTCGTGGGCCGTCTGCCGTTCCCAAACCGCAGCCACCAATGGGTTTGTGCCGCATACCAAGGCATCGGCATGGTCAGAGCATTCAGGTCGGCACAAATGCTCGCCCATCTCATCCTCGAGGAGGAAGTGCCGTCGGAGTTTCCACGATCCATGCTGCTCACAGAGTCTCGAGTCCGAGGATGGTCCAGGGAAATCACGAGCAAGCTTTAGACTTGATAGTTATACCGACAGTGACAGTCGCTGATCTCCGGTGTTGGGCGGGATTGCATTACATGGTCAATCCTGTCATAGTCCATTCTAGATGAGAGGAGAAGTTCTTAGATCATCGATAGTTGCTATGGCACACAATGTCCTCCTTGGTTATCGATGTCTACGATCTAGCAGCAGCAATGTTGCAATATCACGATTCGATTGAGGCTCTCGGTCTCTGATATAGATCAACGTTCCAGACGTTAAATATTAGAGACGGAGTTCTTAAATAATCTCCTTCCACATGAGACCTGAGCCGTGAGCAATCCCTTGCGGTCCATAGATAGGATGCCTTTAACTCTCGAACATGTCCTGCATACTATTGTTAATAGTTTGTGAGACCATCAGTCCATATCTGGTCAATACCCCTCTATCGTTTTCGATGATTGCGATATCGACGCGGCTATCTAGGGTAATGAAAATGATGAAAAGAGGATAGAAGGAGACAATTAGACCTGTGGCTGGCTTATCCGTGCTTGAGACGGAAGGGGGGTTATCGCACTCGCCAACGACATATCTGCGTGTTTGGCAGGATACTTTTAGAGCAGTTATATCAGCAGGATATGCAGGATGGCTAAAGACCTGCAGGTCGGCATGATAGGTGTCAACACTGAGATCATTTCGGATACTGCAGCACCTTTCGGGGGAGTGAAGTAGTCTAGATTTGGCAGAGAGGGTTCAAGACGATGACACGGCAACCAAGTCGATCACCATCGGTGGCATAAGCAACGACCTTCAGGGCTAGATTTGGGTCTCTATTCATGAGTACAGATTTTAGTCCATAGTTTGGTTTTGGATCAGGTTAATGCCTGATACATGCCAGTATATCGGGTCATAGCGAGAGGCCGCCCATCGTACAGGTATTTATTACTTTTCTCTCGCCCCCCTATCTGTCTTGGCCCTGACCGACGACAAGGGCCGGCTGCACCAGAGACTCTTCAAGCAGATCCGATCTTTCTTATCTTGGAAATTCGCCTTGTATTACCTGTCCTCCGTAGTGATCACGCACTAGAGACGGTATGGGCCGTTCCCCTTATTTCGTCTGAGTGGAACCCCTCGGGTTCGGTTTCGCATTGAACTCCCAATTAGCCAGCTCCCTCGATGGTCTGGGTATAAATCCACGACACCTGCGGCCTGTCGAAAAAAAGGTAAGTGTAGATCTCATGCTTCATTGATCTCGACACTCCTTTGATCTTGCCGCACCCATTTGTCTTCTTCCACTCCCCAGCACTGTCTCTCATCTCTTCCATTCTCTTTTATCACTCCCCTCTCCTGCCCCCTCTCCGCGATTCGATCCCTCCGGCATTGTCTTGTCGGTACGGCCATGCTCGGCAAGAAGGACTCGGCAGCTGGTGGCTTCGAGCTGCTCAGTATCTCGACCGCGAAGAGCAAAGAGCAGAACAGCGACCTCGAGAGCCAAAAGGCTACGGCTGAAACGAAGGCGTCCGGTAACGCGAATAAGTCCCAGCATCAAGCCTCGAATAGCAAGGCCTCGGACAGCCCTCTCCAAGTCGCGAGCGAAGACGAAATCACCTTGAACGCCGGCAATGCCGATCCCAACTCCAACATCGTCTGGTGGGATGGCGAGGACGATCCCGAGAATCCCTACAACTGGCCGGCGTGGCAGAAATACCTGAACTGCGGACTCATTAGCACCCTCACGTTTATCACGCCTCTCGCATCGTCAATCTTTGCGCCCGGTGTCCCCAAGCTCATGGTGGACTTTGAGGAGACGAACCAGGAGCTTGGGGCCTTTGTGGTCTCTGTCTATGTCCTTGGTTTCGCGTTCGGCCCCATGTTGATGGCACCGCTCTCCGAGGTCTATGGTCGAACTATCGTTTACCACGTCTGCACTGTTCTTTTTGTCTGCTTCACCGTCAGCTGTGCCTTGGCCCCAAGCATGGGTGCCCTTGTTGCCTTCCGGTTCTTGGCTGGGTCTTTTGGTGCCTGTCCCATGACGAATGGCGGCGGCAGCATCTCTGATATGATAACTCAGGAGAAGCGCGCTGCGGCAATGGCGGCCTTCAGCATCGGGCCCTTGATCGGTCCTATCCTCGGACCTGTCGTAGGTGGCGTCTTGGTGGACAACAAGGGCTGGAGATGGGTCTTCTGGGTTGTGGCCATTATCAGCGGCTTCCTGGCTGCGACTATGCTCTTGACCATGCGCGAGACATATGCGCCCATCATCCTCAAGCGCAAGACTCAACGGCTCATCAAGGAGACGGGCAATCCCAATCTTCGGTCAAAGCTTGATACTGGTCTTTCAGATGCCGACCTGTTTAAGCGGGCCATTGTCCGACCTACGAAACTTCTAATCTTTTCCCCCATCTGCACCATCTTTGCCTTCTATATGATGGTTGTCTACGGCTATCTCTATCTTCTCTTCACATCTGTTCCCTTCGTCTTCCAGGGCGCTTACGGCTTCAGCGCAAGCACGGTTGGTCTTGTGTACCTGGGTCTGGGCGTTGGTTCTTTTGTCGGCCTGTTTTGGTTCTCGGTTGATTCGAACAGGCAGCTGCAAAAGATGAAGGAATTGCAGCAGAGTCACGAGGATGTCAAGCCCGAGGTTCGCCTCAACCTTCTACCTGCGGGCACGTTGCTGCTACCGATTGGATTCTTCATCTACGGCTGGACGACCGAGTATGAGACGCATTGGATGGCGCCGATTATGGGCTTGGCCGTGATCGGAACGGGTAAGGATAGAACTCCCCTCTTGTCTATTTCCGCTAAAGATTCGTCAAGGCAACTTGATGTGTTTCATGGCTGTCAGCATGTACCTCATCGACGCCTACAACATGTACTCGGCGTCTGCCCTCGCGGCCAACACAGTGATGCGCTCCATCGCTGGCGCCGGGCTGCCGCTATGCGCTCTCAGGATGTATGACGCGCTGGGATTGGGCTGGGGCAACTCTCTCCTCGCCTTTATTGCCATTGCTCTCTTCCCCATTCCACTTCTCGTTCGACGGTATGGAGAGAGGTTGCGAACCAGCTTCAACAACGACCGACTGTAAGGTCAGGCCGAGAAATAGACTCGAGGCTTGATATAAAATCATATACTCCCTATATTTTAGACATAATTACATAGACCATCGGTAGCATCAAATTGGGGATACTGGGGACCTAGGGTAGACCGTAATACAAAACGTGGATTCTGCACCTCGGGTTCGGGTTCGGGTTCGGTTTCTAGGTACCTAACTTACCTAGGATCAGACCACCGAGCAGACCAGACTTTGCTCTGATCCGTCCAAGCGCGCTGCAGCTAACCAGGATATGTTTGTCGGCTCGCATTTAGATCAAAAGCCTCGGGTTCCCACCCGCCGCCCTCGCATTCAGCCTTGGGTTCTTCTCTTCCGGAAGCGAAGTTTCCTGATCCTGTGCCGTCAGCATGCAGTCGGGGAAACGTCTGGGGCATAGAAAATCTCGTAACGGGTGCCTTCGGTGCAAGGCCAGGCGAGTCAAGGTGAGCAGCCGGCAATGACCGAGACCCTTTTCATCTTGCATGCTCTTATCGCGTTAACCTTTTCTCTATAGTGTGATGAGCTTCGACCGTGTACAAACTGCGTTCGACACCACGTTGAATGTAGTCTCATGACTTCGAGCGACGTGGTTACCAGCATTCGTTCCCCCCCATCTTCGGCGCAAGCTGCCCCTCCTGCCGCAACTCCGGCTTCGGGTCCGGCTCCGACTCCGAACCCCACCCCATTGGTCACTGCCCTCGATCTTGCAGAACGGCCCGGACCCGGACCCGGACCCGGACCCGAACCCGAACCCGAACCTTGCGCATCATCTCACAATGTGGCTGATGAGTCGTCAGAGCCCGGCGTCAGCGCAGCCCAGCAAGACCATGGTTCATGCGATTCTAACCCCTCCTCAGCTTCTGACCATTCTACTGCGTCGCCGTTTCATCCAACTCCAGGAACACCATCGCAGCATCACGAGCAAGGCTACCCGTGCGCATGCCAGTGTTCTGCCCGGGACTGGATGCGGAGCCTTCAGCTCTTCCATCACTACACCACTACAGTTTGGCGAACTGTCGTTAGGGAGACCCGAACAGAGCAGCTCTGGAGAGAGGTATTGCCAAACACTGCACTATCCAACGTGAGTCTCGAGATATGCACTGACCCAGCCAACCAACCACTGCTCGGTCTGACATAGGCCAGGACTTTCTGATGCATGCCCTGCTTTCTGTCTCTGCATTGCACTACGCTCATTTCAACCCATCCCAAAGGGCCGAGTACCAAGTCATCTCAACACACTACTTTACCCTGTCGCTCTCCACCTTCCGAAACATACTAAACGACATCAACGAAGGCAACTGCGAGGTGTTTTTCCTGTTTGGTTCACTGACCTTTCTGCATTCGCTTTGCAATATTGCATACCCAAACGGCCTGCTCGCACCCGCAGAGGTCGCACAGTCATTTCAACTCCTCCAAGGCATGAAATGCATACTCGACTACAAGAGTCTTGAAAGATGGTCCTCGGATGGTCCCCTAGGTCAGCTGTTTTCTCATAAAGCGAGATGTCTGACTCCCACAACACCTGCGTCGTCCCCATGCCCAGCGTCTGAAGACCACAGCGCTTTCCAGGGGCGTTTGGATAAGCTCTGCCGCCTTGCTCGTCAGCTTCCTCGAAATCTGGACGTTATAAATCCCCAATCAGCTTCCCTTTTAGCCCTCGAGGGCCTCAGGAATACATACCAGGACTGCCTTGCGCTTTCCGTCACCAACGACCTGCCTCACGCTTGGTCCTGGCTACTCAGCCTCCCGCATTTCTTTGTGGATATGATCAGCTCTGGGCATCCCATGGCGCTTGTCATATTGGCCCATTATGCGGCATTGAGCTGGCCTTACGAACATCAGGAGTGGCCCAGTAATGGATGGAGCGCAAGTGTCATGGGCATGATAGACAGGGTTATAGATGAAGAGTGGCGGGAATGGATTGGATGGGCGGCAAAGAGTGTAGAAGAAAAGATACCCGTGGACTCGCTAGTGAATACCTAAAATGCTATATCTATTTCCAACTAATAGATTGTCTGCTCCCTATTGGATTGCCACAATCTGTCCGCCCTATCACCTGCTTTCAAGAGCAAGCTCTGGTTCTGTTTAATGACAGTTGTCGGCGATTCTGGTCTCGATCTTGATGATCAAGGATCATGCACCAACCCATGAACTGCAACTTTTCCCGTTATTGCAACTCGGCGAGTTAACCCAGCCACTCCGAATCCAGCAGCTTCTTTGCGTCAAGGCGATCGTTTGGGTTGAGCTTGACCATAGAACTGATGAACCTCAAGAAAGCCTCCCTTTCTGCTCCCGAGAGCGCTGGGTTCTTGCAAAACACCTCCAAAGAGCACGGTGGAAAAGTCGATGGTTTGATGAGGTTGCCTTTCCGAGTTAGTATTGACAGAGAACTAGGGTAATTACCTATACCATTGGAGTCAAAGTACTGATCCTTGTTCCTGGATCGAGCCAGTAGGGGGCCAGGCATTTCGCCGAGGACAGCATTCATCTGTGCCAAATGGGCGTCAGGCGTGTAGGGGGCGTCGGCCGTCCATGTACCGTCAAAGAGGAGTCCTCCTTCTGCCAGCTCCCAGATCTGGTGGGGGATCACATCAACATCTGTGAAGGGAAGAAGAATTCAGGAAGCATTGGACTCACTATCAATCCCAAGTTCCAGATGTCAACTTTGAAGTTCCACTCAGCCCCAAGAATTACTTCGGGTGCCCGGAGCATCTGAGGCTGGATCCATTCCGTCAAGTGCTTGTCGGACCAGCTTGCTAAGATTGGTCAGCACGCTCTTCAGGAAACCATTATTGGGTCAGTAGCCCTACATGTTCCGAAATCAGCCAATCGAACTGAAGGATTGATTGTCCGAGCAATGTCCTCCTCGGCTGAAGAAACCTGTGTCGACGCCATATAAAAGTCATTCGGGGGCTCCAAAGGGGGGCGATGACAGCGAAAAGCCTCTGGTGGTGCTTCTTAAAACATCTTGTTAATAGCGGGAGTTTCAATCAGGATATTCTGCGGTTTGATATCTATCGCCTGGGTGAGCACGGGATAGCAGTTGTCAATTCAAGGCCGGACTGGCCGGTATGGATGACGTGACATGCATCATGAAGATAGGACAAGGCTTGCAGCAGCTGTCGAGAGATATTCTTTACGACAGGCAGCGGGATCCTCAGGTCTGGGAAGAGAAGCCTATACTTGGACAAGTCTGGTCCCATGGGCTTGAAGACGAGACAGACATGGTTCCCGTGTGGGCCACCATGCTCAAATTGGTCAACCAGCGGAAGAATGTGACTGGCCCCGGGATGATTGGTAGTCTGAGCGCTGACGTGCTTCAATATTTCCAGTTCAAATGTCTCCTTTCCGTGACCGAAAGAGTCGGCAGTGAGGACTTTCAGTGCGACATGGCGCTTTGTCCTGAGCATGGTCTTAATATGATTTCAAACGACGGCAAGGAGAGTTTCTTGACTCACTCATGATTCCAGGCTAGCCAAACTGTGGAGTAGAGCCCATATCCAAGCTTGCTAATGATCTTGTACTTGCCTTTTTTGAAGCTGTCTCCAACTCGGACCGGGTGGTAGCCGCCTTGACAATACCTGGAAAGGCTTTCTTCAGAAATGGCGTGTATTGGGCGCTTCCGCTTTGAGAAGCGGCTAAACAACGACAATGAACGACTGGCACCGGAGCTAAGAGTGGCTGCGAAAGCCATGGCGGTGGTGAATTCTGGTGAGCAACTGGGGGCAGTGCCTAGTGTCGTCAAGTGAGGGTTCAGCAGCCAGGACGAAAGCCGCGCATTAAGTGGGCAGATGGAGTAGATTACGTCAGACAGAACCTTGACGAATAATGAGTTTAATTGGAACAGGTAATCTGACTTAGGTACCTAGGGTACAGCTTTCAAATCACCTTGGCTATAAAGATGTGTTTATCATCTCCCAAGCTTCTGTCCTCTATTACAGAAAGAGGAGGTCATTGCCCACTGTAGTCGTTAAGCGAGTAGACAGCTTTGTTCCAGTTGCAGATAAGTTCAAAAGCCACGACATCCCAATGCCATTGCTAGTGGCAATACCGTTCATCTTGGGATGGCCTGTCTAGCCTCGTCGGCTCGTCTCCATTCTCAAGCTACACCGCTCTATCCAAGTCTGGACCTACTGCCAGCAATCAACACAGACAATCGATAAGGTGAGCGCAAGATCTTGATCATCTCATAGACTTCGATTCTCCCTTCTAATTTACGTCATACTAGACGGGGAGGCTTGAATGTTGAGCGCGGTTGCAAGTCAGTAGTCAACTCAGGAATTACCAATTATACAAGGGACAAAACCAGTGTCAACGCTAGCTGTAACTACATCAATCCGGCCAGCAATGCATAGTGCTCGAGAAGTATCTGACGTATAAATGGTTGCTATAACTGTGCGAGTCCAGCCAAGTACCCCCCGTGCTTGGTCTTCCAGGCGTAACACTCCTCCCTCTGAATAAGTAACGCTCCTTAAACTACCTACTTACTTGGAAAAGTTCTTGCCTGTGAGCTTCACAACAAATGCACCTCGTTCAATCGTGTTAATAAAGATGTAACCCGATTTGAAGTAAGCATAGGAAGACCACGATCCAACAAACGCGACCGCGCCACCACCAGGCAGGTCGTCATCTTCGGGATAGATGTCAAACCAAGCAGCCTCATAAACACCAGCTCCAGTCGGATCTTCGGGGATAGAGCGGCCGTCCAGGACACGCAGGCCGGCTCCGTAGTGAGACTGGTAGATGAAGCTGTCAATGACGTACTGGTTGTGATCAATGGACTTGGTCGGGTGCTTGAAGAGTCCCGTCTGCTTGGGGTTCTCCAGGTCCCTGATGTCCCAAATAAAGGTGACAGGGAATCCATCAGCACCAGGGCCATTGCCGTCTTGCTCATCGAGCTCATCGTCCAGAACAAGGAATTCCTGATTCTGGGTGTCCAAGACCCACCCTTGGTGAGTATAGGAGGCACCCTCATAGGAGATACGCGAGATGATGTTGGTGACGTTCGCCTTATCAGTGACATCATAGATGGTGAGAGTGTCCTCGTTGTAGCCGTAGCAGATATCACGTCCCTGGTAGCGCTCGTCGGGTCCACGGTAGACGAGGCACTGAGCATCGTGCACATAGCCGTCGCCCTTTGCGCAACCAAGAGACTCCGGGTTGGCAGGGTCGGTGAGATCAAAGAAGTTGAGACCCGACAGACAGTTTGGGTCGTTTCTGGGCTGTGCACCGACCGCGACACCATACTTGAGCTCCTCATTGATCACAACATTGTGCGCACGGCCAAGAGGCAGGAGGGCGCTGAAGTGGCTAGTGAGATCCTTCTTGGCGTCAAAGATGACGGGCTCGGCCGGGTCGATGTCCAGAAGCTTCTCGAGGTCAAAGATCTGAACACCATGACCGACAGCCTCGGATCCGACGACGACGTAGTTCTTGTATGTGCGGATCTCACGCCACTGAGAAGGCTCAGAGTACTGAGGCAGACGACCAAGATAGATGAGCTTGCCCTTCTTGTCAATCTCGGCAAATGCGGTACCGTCATACTGGCCAATGGCAACAAACTCGCGGCCATCATCAGAGGTCCAACCCCACGACGAGGAGCCACGTCCTCCCGTGCTGCCAAGAGCAGCATGGCTCAAGAATGAGTGTAGATCAGCCTACGGGGCAATATTAGAACAATCGATCTCAAAGAAATATGGCAAGAGTCTTGACTCACATTATGGCATGCAAAAGTGTTATTACGGTCCCCCTTGATGGCCTCGGCGAAGCCATCGACGCAGCGTGCGTAGCCTAGCTTTGGGTACTGTTCGCTTTGGAAAGCACCAGCTTCTTCTTGGCGAGCCCACTCTTCCTGGATTCGGTGTTAGATGTTGACCACCCGTGATGAACGTGGAGATATAACATGCATTCTTGAGGGCCATGAGGTTGTTATGCACAACTCCCGAGTCATAGAGCCTTGCCCCCTTGACCTCGTCTGGCTTGATCTCCCTTGCATTGGAAAGTGAGACTAGGGTAGCCAAGGCACCTAGACCAACCGTGGCACGAACCATGTTGAGGGTTGGAATTGTGGATGAGTGAGTGAAGGTAGGAGATGAGGTTGGCTGTCGAGGAGCTAACACGGCGACAAACTGGAGGCGGTTGGGTCTTTTTATCTCCTTCTACCTCGGACTTTATTCCTCTATTGGCATTAACTACTCCAATGCTTCGCAACAGCCAGGCCTTTGCTTCTGACCTGGATACGAATCATCGACCCGCGTCTTGTGATCGGGGAGCAGCGGCGCTGTATCTTGACCCTCTGCCACGAATGCCAAGCACCAATCATGTTATACACAGGGTCGCAGTCGACTCTCCCCAGAGGAATTTTTGATCTTGGCAAGATTGACGAATGTTCCCTGCGAGCCGGAAGAGTCCCAGATATAGAAGGTGTTCAGTCCCAATCATTGGCCATGCACACTAGGCAACGGATGCGACGCCTTATTAGGCAGGTTTGCAAGAAGAATGGTATGCCATGCATAAGAGGCTGCCAAGACTGCGACCCAAGTATTCTAGACGAAGAAGAGCTCTACATTGCGTGATTGGACAGACACCATATCCTCGGGCCAACAGAATGTCGTAATTGCTTGGCTGCGACATCAAGGAAGAGGGGGTTGCAAGGATGGCAGGTAAGCTTATCAACCCGTCTCACCAAGTAGGGAAAAGCCCCGGCACTTCTGATCGACGTTATCTCTAGCACTAAGCCAAGACGGAACGCTCATGACGAAGGCGAATTTCATCATGGTCTGGGACGCCCGTACTACCGAACGGTTGCATCGCCGCGGCTTGGCTTCACCGAAGTTGCCAAGGACCAACACGGCCGCCGCCAATCCCATTATCACATCAATCTCTGATTTTTATTATGTTTTTATTGTCCGGTGACTGACTCATAGTTATTCCGTTCGGTCACTCGAATTATCATGAAAAGCCGTGTGACACTTGCCTCGTCTTTTACAAGGTGGATATTATTGAAAACTCGCTGTATCAATCTGGTATTAGAGTCCAATAATTACAAATGTTTACAGTTATCCTTTCGTTCAGCAAAGCCCCCCCCCCCCTAAATAGTGATTTTAGATGCATCACAAAGCGCCCGGAACAAACTGTCTGGCTTGGAAAAGAGTGCTGGAATGGAATCAAACTCAGCAACCCGGCCACCGTCCATGACGAGGACCCTGTCGCACGTAGCAACAATAGTGTCCAGTCGGTGAGCTACAGTTAGGACCGTGGCATCTCCCAACACGTCGTTCAACATGGTTTGAAGCTCCTTGTCTGCCCTGCCGTCGATGGATGCCGTGGCTTCATCTAGAATGACAATCTTGGAACTTCGCACGAGAGCGCGGGCGATGGAGATCAAAGACCGTTGGCCCTGAGAGATGTTGGAACCGTTCTCATTGACTTCCGAGTCCAGGGTCAAGCTCGAACCGCTTCGGTTGGAGTCCGAGTCGAGGTTGTCTTTCTCATCTTGCCCAGTTGGATTTGTGTTCGGTTGATCGCCACCAAGTCCAACTCTTCTCAAGCATTAGTTCAGCCAGTCATCGTCGTACTGCTGGAAAGGATCCAGATTATAGCGGATAGTTCCTGCGAGGAGGACGGCGTCTTGGCTGATGACAGATAGGCTCGACCGGAGTAAATGCAGACCGATGGTCTGGATGTCAACTCCGTCGATGAGCATCTTGCCGCTGGTGGGCTCTGTGGTCCTCAATAAAGCAGACACCACTGATGTACGGTTAGCTAGGGATTGGTGAACCGACATATGTATATGACGGATACTTACAAGTCGTCTTTCCTGCGCCAGTACGGCCCACGATACCAACCTTCTCGCCGGGCTTGATATCCAACGTGACATCCTCGAGCGCCGGTGGAAGGCCAGGACGGTGGCTGAGCGTCAGGGACTGGAACTGAACACGCCCAGCATGAGGCCATTTCCTATCCCTCAGCCCCTTGTCCACACCTTTGACCTCATGCTCAGGCTCCTGATCGATGTTGGACGCATAGTGAAGCAGTCTCTCGACCGAGTTCATATTGTTTTCGATTTCAGCGCTCTGGCGAATCATGTTTCCAAAGACTGCCTGCGCTGTGACGACATAAGACAGCACCACACCTCCAGATGATGGATTTATGGTGTCTCGCAGCCCAACCACGAGCAAACCCGCAGCAAGTACGAGGGTTGCTCCGAAGAGGTCCAGGCGGAGATTGAGCCAACGTTGACAGGCGACAGACAACCAGTAGGCGGTGTTCTCAGTGTCAATCTTGCTGGAGTTGTCCTCGACGAAGCGCGACACAGCTCCAAAGGCCTTCAGAGTGTGCAAGCCTGACAGCGACTCGCCAAAGTGCTCATATATGCGACTGCGGAGGAGGTTGTTGAGACGGCGCAGCTCAAGCGACGAGGGCCGGTAGTACATGCCGGTCCAGATGTAGGCGAGAAGAAGGGCGCCTGCGATGGCCACAAACGCAGGCACAACGATGGTGACGACTATGATGGTACCCAAGACCTGGACCGACGTCGAGATGAAGAGTCGCAGTGTCTCGCCCACGACATTGTCCACGGCGTCAACGTCCTTGCTGAAACGGTGCGTGATACGTCCTTGGGGGGTCGTGTCAAAGAAGGCAACGGGCGCGTGAAGCACGCTTGCCATGGCGACGCGGTGAAGTTTGTTGGAACACCAGAAGCAGAACAATGCAAACGTTGCGCTCATAGAGAACAGGCCTAGGGACTGTCCGATACCAAAGGCTGCGAAGCCTCCCATGTATGCATCCTCGGAGATTCCCGCGTATTTCTTGTCTTGCCACCAGCTCAACCAGAGGGGTGACACAATGCTAGTTCCCTGGTAGATGACGATGGACGTGATGAAGAGCGGCACGGTGAGCCAGGCGTTGCCCATCTGTACATAGCGGATGTAAGTCCTACCGCTGACAGAGCCAACAACTCGCTCCTCTTCCTGCATGATCTCATTGCCTCGACCGTCATTCGTGTCCTTTTTCTTTTCGTCGGCAGTCTCTTGTGGTTGTGCCTGAGCTTCCTCTTTCTTGGGCTCTTCATCCTGCAGCTCCTCAGATTCGTCGCCATGTTCAGTCGATTCCGAGTTTGAGTCCGAGTCTGAGGCCAGTGATGATCTCACGAAGAGAGAAAAGGGGCCACCCCGACTAACCAGACGCTCATAAGAGCCCTGCTCGGCAATCCGACCCTTCTCCATGTAGACAATATGATCCGCCTGTCTCGCAAACACCATGGAATGCGTTACCAGAACAGGAGTAGCCTCGTTGTTCTTTCGCGCCCGGTTGACAACCATGTCAAACACGCGGCCACCGACATGAGCGTCGAGGGCAGAGAAGCAATCATCAAGAAAGAGAAGCGGGCTTCTACCGTAGATGGCCCTGGCGAGACTAATGCGCTGCTTCTGGCCGCCGGACAGAGAGACACCCATCTCGCCAACAACAGTCATATCACCATCGGGGAGCCTATCCAGGTCCTGGTGCAGACAGCACCGTGTGAGCACCTCGTCGTACCATGGCAGATCCAGGGGTCTACCGAAAGCAATGTTCTCTCTCACCGTCTCGCTGAGAAGCCAGGCTGTCTGGGGAGCAAAGGCGAGCTGGGAGGACGACAACGTGTTCTCGAGATTGAGCTGGCACCTGCTTGCCTGGACAAGCTGCATGTCTCCCAAGAGCGCTCTAAGCACCGAGGACTTGCCTGATGCCACGGGCCCTACAATGCAGACGAGTTGGTTCTTTTTCACTACCAACGAACCAAGGCGCAATCTCTGGCTCGTAGAAACCTTGGTTTGAAGTGCAGTTGCGGACGCATCCTTCTCTTGTCGAGTATGGTCATCAGCGTCGTCTTCCATGAGATCCTCATCGTCGTGATACGCAAACATAGCATCCTCAACCTCAACCACCACATCGGCCGGTGACTTGTCGCTTGGGTTCTCTCCAAACTCTGAGCGCAGTCCAGAGTTGCCAGCAGGATGCGTGTTGGATGCGACCATAAAGGCTGCCAAGCGCTCGAGTGCTGCGCGGGCGTCTGCGATAGCCGAGAGTGCAGTAGGCAGAACTTGCAACGGCGTCCTCAGCAACAAGAAGTAGGCGAGCGCAGAGAAGGTGACACTAGGCTCCATGCCATTCTCGTGCGTCGCTCCATAGCAGATGATACTGACGACGGCGGCCAGCGTGGGGGCGGTGTACGAGACGGAGATGCTGAGAGCCCTAAGAAGCATCCTCTTGCGGATGTAGACGACCTCGTCGGCCCTGAGGCTTCCAATATTTGCTAGCAGGCTCTCCTCATAGGCGTTGGTCTTCACGAGACGGATGGTCGACACAGCTTCCACGACGGCTTTGACACGGGCGTCGGTGAAGGGCATGCTGCCACGACGCAGGCGCAGGAGCTGGCCCATCATGAAGGTCTGCAGGGGATACAACAGTACCAGCAGACCGAACCCAGGCAGAGCGCTGTAACCCATGGTCCAGACCGTAAGGGCGAAGCAGAGGAACATCTGAAGAATGCTAGTCCATGCCGAGTGAAAGAAGCCACAGCAAAAGTCGACGCGCGTGACGTCGGCGCTCATCAGGCTCATCAGCTTGCCTGTGCCGAGACCATGTTTAAGCTTGGCCTTCTCAGTGAGCTGCGTGGTCGCCCTGCGATAGATGGCATGCATGAGGGCGCCTCGCAGCAGGATGCCGGTGGTGTATGAGCGGTAGAAGCCATGGACGTTGGACGTGACGGAGAAGACGAGCACGGCAAAAATGCCCACCGCGTAGCCGAAGCCTTTGCGCAGAGCCTCTTGGGACGGATCCGACAGGGTGCGGATGAGAAACCTGATGAGAATCGGCGATATCATCTGCGTCATGTCTCCGAGCAGCTTCAGGGCACCGCCGAGCCAGAACCACCGGAAACAAACATGGTTGAGAGCGAGGGTCAAGACGGCTGTATCACTTGTGCGCCTCGCCCAGAACGGCCTCCATCCTAACAGTCCAGATGAAGGCTTTCGACTCTTGTTACTCTCCAGCCCCGCGGCCCAGAACTCTTCAAGGCGATCCGCATGGTCCTGGACCAACCTGTTGCTGGGCATGTCATACAGGTCGTCGGCCTGGAGGGGCCTGGTGTAGCCCGTTCCTAGAACGGGCTTGAGCCAGTCGAATGTCAGAATTGACAACCAGTTGGCCGTCAACTCAGGCAGCTCAGCCTTGTCCGTACCAAGTCCATTTTCCTCACTGCTTGGGTTTGACGTGGAACTGGCGCCCCGAGCCGTCAGTCGTTCCTCAATGGGCTTCGTGGAGAGAAGCGGTACCCTCCTGTACCACTTCCGGGGAGGGAACGTTTTCCCGTTATTGGTCGCCATATTGGTTGCGGCACTGAGTTGAGTTGGACTTGTCGCCCGTCAGGCCATTTCAAGTCGAATAAAAGGCGCAAGTATTTGGCATCTCACCGTCTTCTCCCACCCATTTACGTGGGCTCCCAGCTCCGTAATAGAAACATGTCCGATCTCGGAGCGGCCACACATGAAAGTACCGGTGGCGGAACTACGTAACAACGGAGCGCTTTTGGCCGGGTCAGGGGTCCATAGGCATCTCTTGGCAATGCCGCCCCCCGCGAAGTAATGTAATAAGCATAAAGCGCCTCTCCCGGCACCGGGGTTACGTATACGAACGGCGTGGAGTTTACCCAGGTGGCTTTGTTCCTCGATTCGGTGCCACTACCGACGATCCCCCACTCTTCACCCACAATGCGGCTTTAATGCCAGCAAAACCCAATGGAACAGGCTCGCAAATTCTTGGTCATGCTTATGGCAAGCAAGCCTTTTCACCCATTCGCCAACAAGGCGCCAAGAGCGACTGGTCGGCCGCGCTCTCTAGAGCCCATTTCCTACAAAGCTACATCAATTTTCAGTAGGAAGCAAGAGTCCAGCCGATCACTCCACCGTGATACAACATCGGCCAGTCCTAGTTAGTTAAGTCCAATGGGTTACTTCCTTATATGAATCAGATAAGATCCTGAATTTCAGGTCAACAAGGGCGAAGTTAAGATCCACGTCGTACACAGGAGAGCAAGCGCAAGCGATATTGCTGGCGACGCCAAAGCCTGGCTCGACCTGGCCGAGGAGAACATAACGTTCGATTCACCTCAGAGGCTGTACCATATCCAGGTCATTGAGCCGGATTCCGAGTCTGACTCCAGCAGCACTGGTCTTCTAGTCATCAGCGTTGCCCACTGTATCTGTGATGGCACCTCGCTTGAGGTGCTCCTGAGCGATATCAAGGGGTGCTATGCTGGTCTGGAACCTCTCCCGAGACAGGGCATCTACGATGTGGTTTTGGACTGGGCCTTGAACATGAGTCCCGAGACTGACAAGCTGTGGCAAGAGGCGCTCGAAGGCTGGGAAGTCGACAGTTTTGGTGCTTTGAGTGGCAACAATGTCAAGTCATCTGCAGACCATGAACATGCAATGGTTCAGTACACCAGTGAGCCGCCGTGGCAAGTCTTGGAGGTCAAGAGTAGGGCAATGGGTCCTCCATGCGTCCTGGTCCCTGCTCTTGAATCTGTACTCCGGGGCAGACACGGGAGACATAACGTTTGGAAGTGTTATTTCGGGCCATCATCATGCTGCACATGCGCCCACCTTATCCGTGGTACCCTGCCGAGTGGCCCTGCCCGAGACGCAGACTCTTGGCCAGCTTATTAGCAGCCTCACGAATAATTCGAGGTTTGCGCAAAGCTATCGGCACACATCCTTTGGAATCTTCAAGACGCTGCCTTACAACACTGCCCTGGCCCTGTAAGCGTATTCTCCTGAGGAGGCTGGTCCTGAGCCCCCCTGCTCTCTGGACCGAAATCCGCAATCCTGCCATACGTCACGACTTTGACATCTTTGCCGAGGTCTTTCGCACAGATCCTCACTCTCCAGACCGGAATGGGCAGTTCAGCAACATGAACTTCAAGCTCACATACCGTGACGATGCTATCTCGGAGACCTCCGCTACATGCATCATAAAGCAACTCGCTGCACTGACGGAGACTATACTTAACTCGTCCTCCGATGACCTGGGCCAGGGATTGCCGGCGCGTCTGCCTCGAAGCTTGCTCTCTTCAGAAGGCACAATCCCAGTCCCAACTGGAAACAATGACGAGATCGAGCAGGGGATCCGAGATCGAGTCGAGCTACGCGGAGCTTGATGCTAGGGCCAATGGTCTGGCAGACATTCTACGTAATGAGGACGTAGACGTCATCCCCATCTGTATGCAGCGGAGGGTTGAATTCTACGTCTCCATCATGGCCATCCTAAAAGCAGGTTCAGCCCGGTGCCCCGTCGACGAGATTTCACCCGTGCAGAGACGAACGTCGTTGTTTGCCAGAACACAGAGCAAGGTGTTACTGACAACCACGGAATCTCTACACCTGGTTAAGCCTTGCCTTGCTCAGGAGAGCTTGGAGGGCATGCGCGTGATCCTTGTTGACCAGTACGCGGATCAGAAGACACCAGCGAGAGCGAATCCGCGAGATAGTATCTCGTTTCTACGCACCCTCAATGGGCAGGACCTGGCCTATCTCATTTGGATCTCGGGCACCACGGGTAAGCCAAAGGGCGTCATGATCCAGCACAGCGCCGCAGGACAGGCGATGCTTGACCTGCAAATCCAAGTCGAGCACGATGAGAAGGCCGAGCAGGTACGAACCTTGCAACTGTCTGCACACAGCTTCGATGTCTTTGTGCAGGATCTGTTCTACACCTAGGGCTTGGCCGGTAGCGTTATCAGCGGTACAAGAGAGCTCGTGCTGGGCACATTTACCGAGTTTGTCTGGAAGTCCAAACCCACGCATGCTCATCTCACGCCCTCATTCGGCGCAAGTATCGCTGCAGATGAGATCAAGGGGTCGACTCTGCAGTACGTGACCTTCATCGGCGAGAAGCTCACACAAGATATCGCCAAAGCATGGGCAGCGCCTGAAATCACCACCCGCACCTACAACACGTATGGACCGGCTGAGAACGCGGTCGTGTCCACCATGCGAAGATTCTACGGCAAGAGCAGGGACAAGGCCAAGGCTGCCAATGTGGGCTTCCCTCTGAATCCCTGCACCTCATACGTCGTTCGCGAGGTCGAGACAGGACAGGACAAGAAGCGCTGGGAGCTGGTCCCACGATATAGAGTCGGCGAGCTGGCGTTGGGTGGTGCGCAGGTAGCCAAGGGCTATCTCAAAAATGAGGCCAAACCGACCAAGGCTTCCATTCAAGGCGGCCCTGGTATCGACGAGCGTATATAATTAATAGGAGATATGGTGCGCCTTAACGATCACGGTTTCGAGTTCCTTGGCAGAAACGATGACTTGGTCAAGATTACCGGCATTCGCATCGAGCTAAGTGAGATCAGCGCAGCCTGTGCCAGTATTAATAACGAAGAAGCGGCCGTGGAGCACGTCGAGACGCTGTATCTCGTGCGTCCGGGGGCGGAGGGCAGCAGCAATAAAGTCGTCGTCACCTTTGTCTCTGTCAAGAATGACGGAAATGACACGAGCAAGATCAGAGCGCAGGTCTTTCAGAAGACTAGAGACGTACTGCCTGCGTATATGGTCCCCGGACACGTTGTCGTCCTGGATAAGACGATGCCTCGGACTGCGTCGAACAAGGTGGACCGGAAGGCCCTGCAAGAGATCTATAAGGCATCGGATCTGAATGTACTGGCTGGAAGAGATTCCTCTGACGCGTTGCCCACTGGTGATGGTTAGGAGACAAGGCCGCAATTGACCGAGGAATAACTTCCTGTTCTTCAAACAATCGCCGACTACTTCAGGGTGGCCGTCGAGCCCCTATCCCCAGACGACAGCTTGGCTGGCCTGGGATTCAACTCCCTGCAGGTTACTAAGCTGGCGTGGGCGCTGAGACGGCAGCTCAAGTGCCAAGTTGGAGTTCTTGACCTCATGTAGTGCCAGTTCCTTGGCGAGCTGGTCGACGTGGTTCTGAGCAGGCTTCCGACTCAGGAATCCGCACCTGAGCAACCCAGGGGTGTTGTGGCGCCAGAAGAACAAGGAGAGGATTCATGAGTGCCTTCCACCAAAGACTTGTTGACCAAGAAGCTTCGTGGCGATTTGCGGCCACAGAACACGTCATACGTGCTGCCCGCAACTCGGATGCAGGAGTTGCTCATCTTCGAGACTATGCTCGAGCCCAAGGCGTATTGGGCCCATCGGATATTTGACCTGAGCCACCTGGGACAGGTTGATGGTGCTCGTTTGAAGGAAGCGTAGACGGCAGCTGCCAAGAAGTTTGGTATCCTCCCAACTATCTTTGCTTCTCTGACACAGCTGGACTTGGAGAGCACAGAGCCGCATGACAACTCTGTCACCTGGGCCCGTAACCAGGGTGTCCAAGCTACGATCCTGCAGCTGGTCAGGGATGAGCCAGTGGTTCGCTGGACTCTGTTATCCAGTTTCCAAGACCAAGACCTGGCCGGTTTGGCTGAGAAGTTGCAGACCGAACTGTCGCCGACAAGGACCATCCAGCCTCCATGGGCTGTCACGATGGCGGAGGAAGACGGCAAGACCAAGTTGATGCTGAGCATGCGCCACGCGCTTTACGACGCTGTGGCATCCGAAATTCTCCTCGACACTATTGCAAAGTTATACCAGAAGCAAGCCGGAGACGACTATCAGGAGGCACTGCAGCTCGAGAGGGGCCTGGACCTGGGCCTCCTGCCCAGCCCCTCGCAAAGAGAAGAGGCTGCGTCCTTGTGGAACCATCATCTCGCCGAGCTTAGGAAGACTGCCGGCGCCCTCAACGCCCCCTTTCCAGACCTGGTCTAATCTCGACAAAAGCAGCCACAAAGGATCCTCCTCTCGAGAAAAGTCATCCCCTCTTCGTTCTCATCGTCTGGCTCGCCTGATCACCCGACATTATTTCAGTCTGCATTTGGGTGCGTCTTGGCGCCGTACCTAGAGCTAAAGGCGGTCATGTTTGGTCAAACCGTCTCGCAAAGAATCCTGCATCCGGATCTCTCCCGTGTCGTAGGCCCTGCCATGGCCACTCTCCCCGTCGTTGTCCGCACATATGCCCGTTCGGCTCAAGAGCTCTGGAGCGACATGGTTCGCGACGTGTCCAGTCTCTTCCGAAGCTCGCATAACCTGCACCCTGTTCAGATTAAGAAGATGCTCAACTAAGGTAGCGGAAGTAGCAGCGCACCATTCCCAGGTCTCTTCGTCTACCACCCGGCCCCGGAAAGCGTTCAAGACGACCATCACAATGGCGGTCAAGAAGTGTTCCGCGAAGTAGGTAGGCCAGGCGCTGTCACTCAATGTGGAACACCCACTTGCTCTCAACATGTTCGAAGGCGACGGGGCCATAGAGCGCACGGGTGACGGACGCCGCATCTCGCAGCGGTGAGCTTTGCATCGCAGGTCCGCAGGTGGCCATGGGCTATCTGGATAGACCTGTAGAGAACGCCAGGGCTTTCCAGACAACCTCGCTTCTGGGAGACGGCTCCAAGAGAGTGTACAGAACTGGCGACATGATGAGAATGATGCACGATGGCTCCCTCGAGTTTCTGGGCAGAGCAGACCAACAGGCCAAGATCCGAGGCCAGAGACTCGAGCTCGACGAAGTGACGTCTTTCTTGAAAGAAGCCGCGGCCGATGAAGGACAACTAGACTTTACCGCCACCGTTGTCACTAATGGCCATGACGGCTCGAGCCATCAGTAGCAGCTATTGGGCTTTGTGGCCCGCAAAGCGAAGAGCCTCATGAAAGATGAGGCAGAGGCCGAGGTCGAGCTGAGCCAGAACCAAAGCCAGGCTGTCAAGTCGCTTCTGGGGAGGATCGAGCAGAAGTGTGACGCTGTCCTACCAGCCTTCATGGTGCCCACGATGCTCTCGTCTCCAAGATCCCCTACCTCCCTGCTTCGGGCAAGGTAGATACCAAGCTCCTAGCCAAGCTGGCAAACGACTTTCCCGCGGTACGGATCTTGCCCGATGGAAGAAGGCAGCTGAGGAAGTTGTTGCATCCGAGGCAATGCTGAGGACCTGTTTCGCTTAACGTGAGGATGATGGCCAGATCTTCCAGGTTGTTCTCTGATCACCAGTCTCACCACTCGAAGGCCAAGGATGTGCTGCTGATGTGGTAGCCCGAATGAACCTACGGCCGCCAATCAGACTATAGATCCGAGAGGCAGATGCTTCTGGTGAGGCTGTTGTGTCGTTGAAGATACACCATGCCTTGTTTGACGGCGTGGCTATCGATGTGCTCAGAGAGAGACTGGAGCAGGGTTACCGTGGACGAAACCCCACCTCTGCTTCAACCAGAAAGAGCCTCAATGTGCTGACGCAGCTATCTGGCTACTGCTCCCTCTCGGATGCTCAAGTGGAATCCACGAGAAGCTAGTGGCAAAACAAGTTGCGGCATATGCGGCCATGCCGAGTTGGTGTTGATGACAGCAAGCAAGACGCCATGGCTCGCTCGACCCTTCGCCTTGGTTACACAACTTCTGAGCTCAAGGCTAAGCTCCAGACTCAGAGCCAGAACTCGGGTGTCTCGACATCAGCTTATTCTGCTTTCCAGTTGGCGACCGCCCTCTGTCTAACCCAACTAACTCGGCAGACATCAGTCACCCATGGTTTTGTCATGTCCCTCAGACCCCTACTCAACAACGTTGTCGAAGGCGTAGATGACTTTGTCGGACCATGCCTCAACACTCTAGTCAAGACCCTTGACCTGAAAGGAGGGGATGAGACCTTGCCCAAGCTTGCCCAGAGGGTTCACGAGGGCCACATTGATGCCTGCCAAGGCACAATGCCGCTTGTCAGTGTGGACAAGGTACAGCGTTGGGCTGGATCCGAGGACAAGCTGTTTGATAGCCTGCTGAGCATCAATATTGTCCCTGGCGATGTGACGACAGACGGTGAACCTCAGCCTGGGCTCATGGGTGCTCTGAGTACGAAGAGCAAGAGCGACATGGCCTTGGCCGTTGACGTTGATACGCACGCAGATGGCGGCATTGTATTGACACTCTCGTCAGCTGAGGCCCTGAACGAGTCCCAGCTCAACCATGTGGGCCAATTGTTTGAAAAAATCGTCATCAGTTCTGCCGACCAGACGACAAGAGTAGACGACATTGTTCCAGTTCGGTATGACGCCAACGGTCTTGTACCCAATGGCTATGACGTGCCCAACGGCGTTGAACCCGAATCATGGAACTTGGAAGATGAGGGATACCAACAGGCCTTGGCTAGCGTAAAGGCAATCGCTTGTCATCTCGTTCGCCTCAAGCCGTATGACATGTCTGCTTCTGACAAGAACAAGACAACTTCGCTGTATCGGCTGGGTCTGGACTATCACTGTCCTTCCACTCGTCAAGCTTATCAACAAGTCTGCAAACATCAAGCCCACTCCCGATGCTATCATCAAGGCCCGAACTATTCAAGGTGCCGCAAGACTTGTCCAGGAAGCGAAGAGCAGGGCCGGTACTATTGAAGATTCTGAAGTCAGACGTGATGTGGCAATCAACGGCCTGGGCGACCAAGAGACATACGACAATACTCTGCAGCGACTGGCAAAGGACCTGATGTTCGTCGCCACCCCTCTTCAGGAGGGTATGCTCAGCGCGTCGTTGGCCATCGAAGGAGAGGCTTACGCCTACGTCCATACCATCCAATTATCCGACGGAGCTCTCGCCGCAGACACCCCCAGCCTCGACAACTTCTTCGCCGCTGTCGACGACACAGTACAAGCCTGCGAGATTTTGAGAACTCGCTTTATCTGCACCCAGGAGGATGAAGCACCGTGGGTTGGTATTGTGTCACCCACCGAGCAGACCGACCTTGCGAGCTGGGAGGTTGTCAAGTCGGGCAGAGTACAGCCGAAAGTCCACCACGCCTTGTACGACGCGAATTCAATCCAGGCCGTGTGGCGAATCTTGGGCGCAAACTACTGCAAGCGCCGTCAAGGCCACCAACAAGATGGCCAAGTAGCGGAAAAGTACCTGTTTAGGCCATTCGCAAGGACAGTTGCCTTGACACAGAGGCCGTCAGTTGCATTCTGGACAAACCTGCTTTAAGGTTACAGCTACCCACCAGTCGACTTCCCTGACGTCTCGCTTCAGGCTTCCTCTGCCTTCCACTTCGCATTGAGCGAAGAAGACCTGTCGCTTATCCAAGAAAGATGCCGAGGACTCGGTGTGATAACAAAGGCAGCCCTTCAGCTAGTATGGGTCAAGGTGTTGAGCGAGTGTCTCTACGGACAAGCTGATGTCGTCTATGGCGAGGTCGTCTCAACCGGCGGCGGGTTCTAGGGTGACGGTGTTGTGGTTGGCCCTGCAATCAACCCAGTACCCATGCGCATCAAGCTTGCAGACCAGGGCACCGCTGCCAATATTGCGGAGGGTCTGGCCAAAGTGCAGAAGCTGAGTGACGATGCGAGGGGAACGGATGCCATGGCATCTCTGAGGAAGATCCAGACAATGTGGAGATGGTCGAGCCAGAACCAGGAACACGTCCCTGCCAGTATTTTCCAGAGTCTGTTTGTATTTGATGGAGTCATTGCTTCCCCAGAGATCAACGGTGGCAACTCCACACATCTGTTGTTCAAGCCTGCTCCCCAGAGTGCCAAGGATGGCCTGGATGATGGCCCGGCGTCCGATGATTACCCTCCAATCGTCAGCTTCCATATTAAGAACAATACCCTTCACGGGAAGCTGAGAGCCAAGGTGGTCAAGAAGGAGGTGGATACTTTGGGAAGCCGACTGGAAGATGCATTGGGAGATGTCGTCTCGGAAGAATTGGAAAAGCCAGTACTTAATATGAGCCAAGTGGAAGCAGCGGGGAAGAAGAACTCGGTCCCGAACGGAGAAATGAACGGCCTGACACTAACTGCCGACACTGTTATGGAAGTGGTGAAGACGGTGCTGGGCAAAAGGCGTGCGGGCAAGGAGATCAGCTATAACACGAGGCTGGTGAACGTGGGCCTTGACTCGATCTTGGCCATTCGCCTGTCGAAGTTCTTGAAGAGGCAGGTTGGAATCAGCGCCAGGGTCTTCATCATCAAAGGCGCCAGTGTATACGATATCGTCAAGAATTCTGCCTCGACTCGAAAGGTCGTGGCGGCACAGAAACCGAAACAACGCTTATTGGTCCAAGAGGAGGGGCTGAAGGAGGCGGCAGCCAAGGCACTCAGAGTGTCGAATGACGTCATCAAATCCGTCCTGCCGACTCTTGCAGACCAACGTGCGCACTTGCAGCAATGGCTATATAAGGGCAAGAGGTTCTTGGAGGCTCCTTGGGTGTACCGGGTCAATGATTCTATCGACGAAAAGCAAGTGGAGGGCGCCTGCAATGAGCTTCTCCGAGTTCACGAAGTTCTCCGCACCACGTGACATTGAGCGAGCGATGGACCTGAGAGGGAGGGGCGATTTGCGGTGACCCAAGACTCGTCGAGACTCATCCAAACATTGATCGACGAGTACGCCCGAGAGCAAACCGGCAAGCCTTCAGACTTAAGGCAGCCTCCGGGTCGCCTCTCGTTCCCGCATGCTTCAGACGGCAAGGCAGTTGTTCTCCGAGTACACCATTCGTTGTATGACGCGTGGAGCATCAAGATGACCGAAAAGGACTTGAACGAGCCCCTGGCTTCTGGCAACGTGGTTCAGATTCGTGCACCTATCGAAGAGGTCTTTCAACAGATCAGAGACATCAGGCAACCTGATACGGAGGACTCGTACTGGAAGCAGCATTTGTCACGCGCCGAGGACACTATCCTGCACGCAGGTGGTGAGAGTGATACATCATCAGCATCCACAAACAAGTCTCCGCTTGGCCCGCACTTGAAGGCTAGTTATTCTATAGTCGTCCCACAAAGCACCATTGACGCCATCTCACAGACAAAGAGCAACGCACGCATCTCAGCTGCTATTATCTTAGCATATGCAAGGACGCTGGGACACTTTCCGAAGAGCTTATATAAGTTGGTTAGTATCCCTAGCTACCTCTATTATATCCGGGATCGGACTTATAATAATCCAACTTTTATACTCCTACTCGAGCCCGTAATAAACATATTCGTAACCCCTCATTCCTAAGTATCCCTTCTTCTAGCCATAGCTTATTAAATCTTAAAAACACCTTGGTAGATAAAAAACACAGAAAGGGTCTGTAAGTTAAATGTGTGTGATTTGAATACAGTTCTTAGTTCGTGGGTCTTCCATGCCCAGCCAGCATGAATCTCCCACCGCTGCCAATGTCTGTACCATGCGTAGTGAATGTAGAAGGCATTGTTGTTGCCCAGCGTTGGTCTGGTCGACTGAGTACCAGAGGCGTAGATTTTTCGTCTTGTTTTTACGTATCCAAAGAAATAGATTTCGTTGTAATCCCTTGAGGACTGTTGTAGCTCGTGTGTTTGAGTCAATGGCTGGTGAGGGATCCGGGTCGATGACGACCATGTGTTTTCCTTTCTTTGCGTCTTGGATGATTGCGATCGTGAAGCAATGCCAAGGTTCGTCAGCCCACTTTGGGTCATCAATCCAATTGACGGTTTCTCCGCTGAAGAAGCCAATCCAGCATTTCTTGCCAGACTTCTTCGCGTTGTAGAATTCTAGCAAGGTGTCTCTGTTGGTGGCGTCTATCATGGAGTTGATCCAGTTTGAACGGTGGGCCGCATCGTTAAACGAGATCGCTTTTGGGTGAACGTAAGGAGCGTTATCAAAAGCTTGGAATTGTTGCAGGAAGGCCAGGAAGTCGGTGCCGAGTGATTGTGGGTCACGTGGTGGCTCGATGAGTGGGATTAACTGGTGAGATCCCATTTTGTCTCCCAATTAGGGCCTGCCGGAATGGGTCAAATTCGAGGATGTTAGTAACACTGGAAAGCCTAAGTTGAAATGGTTTGAATGGTGTAGCTTGTGACTTGGTGCGTCGCGTAGTTATTAATAAAACGCGAAATGTTTTATTAAATAAGACCGCGTTTCCCAGCCCCCCGTTTAGGGTGCGCCACCTAGGTTTCGCCATCACCCCCTTTTCGTCATACTTTCTCACCAAAAGTCTATATTTATAATAATAGTTTTAAAATATAATAAAATATAATAAAATTCTTTTAAAATTCCTATATAATAGATATTAGAGTAATCTATAAAAATTAACTTTTAAAAAATTATAACTAATTTATTTATACTTTTATTAATTTTTAAAGATAGAGTACTTAAAAATATTAAGGATTACTAGGAATCTTTATAGAATTTATAATATTTAAAGATCTTTTAAAAATAATTACTTATAAAGCTAATATATATAATATAACGGGGTAGCTTGCCCGCTATACTAATAACTAAAAGATTAAGTAGTTATAGCACTTAGTGCTATAACCGAGCTATACCTCTATATATAAGGTTTTATATAGTTACATAACGTTATATAACCTATATCCTTATAATTACCCCCCTTCCTATAGCGGCGCGCCCTAAGTCGCTTAATTTAATACCTTAGACCTACTTTATAGCGCTAGTCTTATATAATTAGCTAGGTTAATACTATAAGGACCCGATCTCCTACCCTAGAAGTAACTTCCTATATAACCACGTAATTTTAACCCGATTCTAGTAATTAAGGAGTAATATAATAAAGGTTAACCCCTAAGGCTAGCTTATATA
>JABFEX010000273.1:0-39450 GCA_013623515.1 Fusarium illudens
CCGGGTTTCAAACCCGGCACCTCTGCAGGCTAGCTGCGAAGGTCTGCCCAGGCGGTTAACCACTCCGCCATCGGGGGGGGCGGTCGTTTCAATGCTGTTAGTGGCGCGAACAGTCTGATGCGGTTCGTGGGGGGATCACACGATCAGGTCGGATGGGGATTCGACACGTAAAGACTAAGAGGGAGGGTCGACAGGGTTGCGAGTCGCTTTGTGGGAGGTATCGTGACTATCGCCGATTGACAGAGGATAATTTGAATTTGAATGTATATGCTTTAATAAAAGCAAGGGCGACCGTAACCTATCCTATCGAGTCCCCACCCAGCGTAGGTAAGTTGTACTATTGTCGATTCACCCAAGCCAACTCATTCCTATCCGCCGTTGAAAAATCCGTACTATGAATCTTGTTCCCTTGCCCCTGTGCTAACAGGCGGCCAGGATGAAGAATCAGAAACGCCACCATGATACCAAGCATCAGCAACGCATCCATCACGTAAAGTATGGCCTCGTTCTCGCTGATGAAGCCATGGAAACCCTGCACAAACTCGATGGCTCTCACAAGGTTGCGTATCCAGATAGCGATGACAGAAGCAGCCAGCATCAACACGTAGGACTTCCAAGGGCCTGCGTACATGCTCTCCAGGCTCGCCTTCTTGTAGAACGCCAGAACCAAGTAAAAGTATATCCCCAACACAAAGAGTTGAAACAAGAGACCTCCCAACACGACTCGGTCTCCGATCTTCATGATCTTGAGGTTCCCCGTGACCTGCACCAGCGAGCCTCGAATCTGTGTGCAGAATGCCACAATGTCGGTCAAGATGAACAGTGATGTCGGCCTGCATCTTCGCTTCGGCTGACCGAGTAGGACCTGCTTGTATCTCCCGAGGGTGACGTAGAGGGTGGCGCATACGAAGACGGGGGCGACGAGGATGAGCATGAGCTGGAGCATGAACGGCTTGGGCGAGTTTGGGCTGCTGCCGGCCCAGGCTCTGCCGTAGTAACCGAATGTTTCGCCTAAAGATTGATTAGAGATGTTAACAACATGGATGTCAGTTTGACCAAGACTTACAAATACCGCCTAGAACCATTGGAATAAAGTACTTGGTCTTGTAACGCCTGACGCCGGCGATATGAATCGCCGTAACAAGGCCAAAGAGTGCCATAAAGGTGAAACCGGCCGCCTTTGATGGTGTATAAGGGTAGTAAAGGACCTTGCCATCCTCAAACTGAACAAGACCCATGGTTGCCGTCGTTGTTGATCCAGATCGATATGAGAGGCTTGGATGGTGAAAGAGGACAAGGAGAGTGTGTCTACTGGGTCTTGAGGCGACGCGACGGGGTTTTATTCGAAGGGGTCACATATGTCACGGCAGCTATCTTGAATCAAATCGCCCTGCGAAGAGCCAATCGTCTGTTTTACGGTCTTTACATGGTTGGTGTCGTCGCAAGTCAAGCGCAGTGACCCTGAATTGCGCGTTCGGCGAAGCATGATTGGTGAGGCTTGGAACAAGTGAATACGAAAATTAAAAACACGAAAGCGAAAATTACATGTGACGTCACAATAGCTATCCATTGATTAAGTTGTTTTGTCTCACTCTGAGTTATGCTTTGTCTTCTCGTTGTCAGATTGGTCGGGGATCATAAACGCAAAGGACTGGGCAATGAGTCAGGAAACTATTGTGTTGTTTGATATAGTTGAACCCCGGCCCTTGATGGGATAACTGCGCTGATAGATAGATAGAGCCAATAGATAGAGTCAGGAAACAAAGTAACAAAAAATTACACGGTCGATTAAAGGCTCTGTAGAGTTTCTCTCGATTACTTCTTCTATCTTGAGATATAGCTAGGGACCCCAACACCTAAGTGAACAGATCAAAGGGCAGTTTGTCAGTATATACGGACATTTATTCATTATTTCCGTTATGAATCTCTCCTATTGAGTTCCTATCTTCGATGCTCATCTAAGACAAGGCATAGATCCAAGGCACAGGCGTCTACTTCTAAGGGTTTTTGTGGTACAAAATAACCACTGCGCCATCGGCAAAAGTGTAAGGCACCCTACATTAGGTACCGAGGCAATTAGGTCGTTTATACGTTCCAATAGTTTTCATTTCCCCGCCTTGCGCGATTACCCATCACATCGCGTTTCAACGCCGATCTCGGCAACAACACACACACACACACACACACCAGATTCAACAAACATGACGCTGCGACTCCGACCCGCCACAGAGAACGATCTCGACGCTGTCGCCGACGTTGCAACAGCAACTTTCAATCCCGACACAGACGCCATCTCGGCCCACCTCTTCCCGCCTCACCTGAAGCCCCAGGGTGAGGCGTACGCCCATGCCGCAAGACCGTGGAGACTTGCGCGAAAAACAGACAGATTTCATGCCCAGCGTACAATTCTGATTGTTGCGGTTGATGAGGCCTTGTCTGGCAGAGTTGTGGGCTTCTCACTTTGGGAGAGGCCAGCAAGAGGCGATGAGGATGGCAAGCCCGAGGCTGCACCTGTTAAACCTGCTTGTGCGACACTAGACCACGCTGCCTTTGATGAAATGAAAAACGTCCTCGGCGGCGATTACGCAAAGCGCTTTGGAGAAACGGGAGCCCACCACGTATGGCGTGAGTTTCCATCCCTCTCAGTACCTCTGTAACCAAACTGACCAATATAGATCTCGAGATGCTCGGTGTTGATCCCAGTCACCAACGGAGAGGCATTGGAAAAATGCTTTTGCAATGGGCCTTTGAGGAGGCGGACAAGTTTGGAGAGGACTGCTACCTCGTTTCCACGCCTGCGGGGCTTCCGCTATATCGAGCAGTTGGGTTCGAGGAGCTCGGTGTGTTGGAGCTTTTTGGAGTTCCCCATATATCAATGATCAGGAGAAGCCGACGGCATATTTAAACTTTAGTATACATAGAAGATAGTCCTGATGGAATAGCAGCGATACTGAATAGGTTTTTCTTGCCGGCCTGGAGGTGTAGTTATAACTGTCATGTGGAGGGTGATCCTGTACCTGACGAGTGATGAATCGAGCTCACGGTTTTGGTCTGCTCAACCGAGCCCACGCAATTCAATTGTCACTCCAATTTCCGCAATCTGCTGAAGCAGAGATCCGGTAGAGGGCAGCAAGTTGCAATACAGCGAGCAAGCATCGGCCGGACTCGCAATTGAGACTGCGGACGTCCCGAACTTCCAACCAATCAGAGCCACGCCCGGTTAGCTCAATCGGTAGAGGTTAGCTCAATCGGTAGAGCGTGAGACTCTTATTCCGAGTACGCCATCTCAAGGTTGCGGGTTCGACCCCCGCATCGGGCTGTTCCTATAAAACAAAGACGATTGCGAGCATAGCATGGCTTCTCTTTTTGTTGTTCTGTTCTCTGGTGTTGTTGTTGTGTGTCTTGGGGGTGTTTATGTAACTCACTGTCTTAGAGTTACATGACTCCTCCTCACCTTTTGGCTTCCCTAACAGTACTCCGTACTCCGTAAGTATAGAGTACCTAGGACGTGACATCTGTGTGGCTGTTTCTATAAAAACGGCTGCGAGCAGTTATGCACGCCACATCTTTATGTTATGCGAGTGATCCTGACAACGTTGCTTAGGCGTACCTAGGTACTCCGTACCATCGGACTCAATGTGCCGGATCCATCCACACGGCGCTGGCTAACCTCGGATGATGCCCACGTAGACCCGAGAAAAGCAACGTGGGCTCATCCAAGCCATACAACCTAGGTACAGGTAGACTCGGTTAAGTATATCCGTAGCCAGCATCCAATCTTGCGAGTCCATCTTGTGTTCCTGTTGGGGCATCGCTGTAGGTGGCTGGCAGGCAGCAGGCCAGCTATGTGTCGTCAATGGCTTGAAGCCTGCAGGCGGGCACTCCGTTGACAGCACATCTCTTGTGTGACACTCCTGGAAATCGTCGTATTCCAACGGAGACGATGGTGCGTGCCGACATCAGGCTCCAGCGGCGACGCGGCCTTCACAGCATGTTGGGTAGCCGTCGATGGGAGAATCAGGCTGAGAGGAAATGGCAACGCATTTGCTTTGGCCGCATTTGCGATAAAGGCAAAATGTGATTTTGGACGCAACTGCGATTTGATGATAGGTTTATATGAAGATGATGGCCTTGATTTGACAAAATAGCTGGTGATTTTCAACCCAAAGTCAGATTTTGATCGGCTGGTGATGATTGTGTTTGCACTATATCTATTCTTTGAATCCAGAATTCCCCCCCGTTTTGAACCGTCAGATACCCATTTTCACCAGTTCCTTTGATCCGAACCTTTTCGCCCAGTGTCATATCCCGAAGCCGACCGTATAACACCGTGCTCCGCCCTCCCACGCTATATCCCACCGATGAGAATGCCCATGTTTTTTGCAAGTGCAAGAGACGATACCTAGCCGCCCCTTGCAACTTCCGTCAACTCGGTAAGCATTTTGCACTTCTCAGTGTCTTTGAGGACAGCCTTGGGGTCTTTACCCCTGTGTCCCAACTGTAACTCGAGGCCCTTGAGCTGATTGTTCATGTCTTCGACTCGATCGTGGACGGAGGGGGCATCGATGTGCCTGGCTAAGCGGCCTTGAACAGTCGATGGGCCTATGCTGTGTAGGAGCAGCAAGAGCTGTGTCGGAGCCGATGCCATGTTGGGTGAAGTCGCTCTTGGGGTCATCTTTGCACTGCATTTCGGGTCAGTTCTCTGAAAGAGGTGCCTACACCCATGGCCAGGCAAGTTGCTAACACTTCTTTGTCTTTTATTCTACCCTTTGTGTGTGCCCGGTGCAGGGTGATCTCGGTGTAGACAAGTGTCGAGTCGCCTTACAGCTTTAGGCTCGGGGTGATGGCAAGTCAAGTTGGCGAACCAGACCTCTAAATAAAGGAGAGAGGCAGGTTTTATGAACCACTGCCAACTGATCTGATCTGTGCCCAGAGTCTTCACCGGTCTGAAGGAGGCGCTGAGACAGATACAGTTCAATTCACAACCACCTCAAAACCGAGCACAAGATGCCCGGCTCCATTGGGTGCAGGATCCCGGAGAGGGGAACTGGACAAGGATGGAGGCTGTACGTGTTTGTTTGTACGGTTCAATCAGTGCCCAGATACAGGGTGCTATTGGATTTTACTGCAGCGCCGGCATGGATGTCGTCGGCATCTCGCCCGGCCACCGAGACAGGTGTACCACAGGGTTGCATCAGCCAGGGAGAAATTTGCGAATATATCGCAGCGATGATTCTAATGCCTTGATTGTGGGCCATGATTGGCGACGCCACCGGGACTTGTTTTGTGGCAGAGCTGGGGAGGGTTGAAACAAGACAGGTCATCCGCGCTGGTGGGAGCTGCATGACAATGGGCGGCACCTGCACCGCCAACACAGATATCCACATAGATGAGGCTCTGCTCACAGCGCTCAGGGCATCCTTCCTTCCCCGCTGAACCATTGCCCCTCGGACCTTCCCTCTTGGTCCGGGGTCGATTCTTTGGTTTTCCTTGGGCGGCTTAGCTTGGGGTAGCAACTTATGCCCAGCATCAACATCAGCCACCAACATCACGTATCCAACTCTCACCATCAACAACAGCCGATCATCATCAGCTCGTCCACTCTTGTCACCATCTACGCTCGCCCATCCGAATACACTGTCGAAATGGTCGAAGTTCGAATGGCCTGTCCTGTCGCCTCCGGCCGCTCCCTACTTTCTCCTGGTTGTCAAGAGGGTTTCCTTAATCTGTACTCACTGAGGTGCAAAACACCACTACGAGGCACGGTGCTCTCGCTGACTGGGACTGACAGAAACCACATCCAATTCCATCACGTGTGCCGATGTCATGGCGCCTGTGCCAAGCGGACGCATCTCCGCAGAGATGTCGTCGACAACATGATGCGCGCCTGTCAAGATACAAAACGATCAAAGGCGAACCGATGGGTAGAAATGTACAGGATCGCCTTCCCTAACCACGCCGCGGTTCCAGGCCATTGTGTGCCCCGTTTCAGCGAGATCCGGACGGTTGCTGGATATCCCAGAACTCGATTCAGGAAAAACATGGTGGATCGTCTCGTCAAAGAGGAGGGTCTCAGCGCCGAAGAGGCAGCGAAGGAGTTGGAGAAGTTCCTGCGGCGTCTACCGGTGTTTTTCGACATCATCAGCCGGCCTGATGCTTGGCCAACATCCCTCCACCCCCCCACCAGCACCAGCGAGCCTGTTGATGAAGCGTCCGATACCCAATCCACGGATGGTAGTGCACCACTTCTAGATGAGGGAACGGATCGTTCCATCCAAGATGATCAAGAGACGAGCGATCAAGTGTCAGATACCCTGGGTGACGAAAAGACTGTCATTTCTAGTCCACCATCAGAATAGCTTTCTGGGGAGGTGACACAGTCGGAGCCGGACACGAACGTGATTTATTCCCGTCACCATTCAAGGTCCAAGACGCTTTGAGTGTCTATTTTAGCCTGCATCGAGATGGCTCTGCTGTTGATAGACATGGAGGTTCATGGTTATTTGCCTTCCCGAGCTTGTATTGTATACTAGACCAGCGTTGATCAATGTTCACTTTGTTTGAGCTCTTTCTCAAGACAAATGCCCGTGTGTAATGGCTGTATGTTGGCAATGATTGGCAAGTAATCATCGCTGTGATTGGGGCTTCTCTATTCGAGGGAGACTAAGTGGCTACGAATCAGGAAAAGGTGATCTGCCTAGAAGTAACAGCCCCAGTCAAGTTCAAGTCTCACGAAGGAGGCTATACTTTTAGTTGTACGCGTAGTGACACGAGAAAAAGGCCGAGGAAACGTGTGAATGAGGTTATTTACACTCAGTCCGAAGTCAACGGTGGGGCAGACGGTGGAATCCAACGGTGCGCCACTGCCGGTTTTTAGACGCCACCACTAAATAACCAGTGAGAGCCGGACAGTGACTCGCTCGGGAAGTACAAGCTGCATCCAGACGGGTCATCAATCTATCTGATTGGTGTGTCAGCCTGTGGCCGACTTGAGCTGTCGGAGCAGCTGATGAGAACGAGCCGGGACCTGATCTCGAGGGAGACTGTGGCTGAGGGAACAACAAAAGTGCGAGCGATAAAAGGGACAACAAAGGAGCCAAGGATTCAAGAAAGGGGCTTGGCTCTGACGGTGACGAATGCGCCAAGACGGGGTCAGACCGTATCTAGAGCAGGGTTGGGTTGCTTGGCGATGCCTTTATGAGTTGAACGAGAGAGAGACAGAAAAGGAGAGACACCTCTTGGTCCTCGAAACAAGGATATTAAGGACGGGTCACGCACTGTTAGGCATCTGTTGGAGCTTTTTTCATCTATGTCAAGCTGAGGCCGCAGACAAGTGTTGGTGACGCTCCTCTTACCCCTGCAACCATCTGTCATCTGCGTACCATGTCCATCATCGTCATTGGCTATTATCAGAGCCAAGACCCTTTCTGCCATGGATGAAACCGACGTGGCTCCATGTCAACGGCCCCGGACAGTCCGACTGTTGGTTATCCTTAGCATTTCCCCAGCTCTTGTCACTCACTCGTTAATTACGCAGCAACCGAAGGGACTGCACATGACTTTAAATACACAACCAACAGCCCCCGGCCTTTTCCCAATCCAGTTATCGCCGAATCGCTGTTTGCTTTCAATCTCCTTCATGGAAAGGCCCATTGTCCTGACAGCCATGGGGGAACTCAGCCACTATCTGGTCCTTTGACACCCCTGTGGGACCCAGATCGACTAATCTTTACGGGCGCTCCAATGTCCGCCGGAGCTTGAATCCTTCGCCCAAGGCTTGGACGAGCACAGTCATGCCACGGAGTCAGGCGGGAGCTGAGGCTTTGCTGTGCTTTCTCCGCATGTATAAATCCTCCGACGACGCCGCAGTCTTGTTTACTCGTCATTTTCGCTCCGAGACGGCTTTAATTTCTGTGCCCGCCACTTGCGTCAACACATTTCAAGATGAAGCTCGTTTACCTGCTAGCTCTTGTTTTGCCAGTGGTTTATGGCCTTCCCTACTCTAGCGACTGGAACCCGCAAGTCATCGATGAAGTTGGTTTGGAGATGATTGGGGATTCCCACGACCAGGTTGTTTTCGGGTTGAAAGTGACCTCTCAATCAAATACATACGACCGCATCACGCAACATCCAGTTCCCAGCCTTGCAAACCGCATTCTGTTCTCTCTAACACGGATATTCAACGGCTTTACTGAGAGGATAATCGATGTTTTCGAAGCAGAAGGCCAGGACGCCGACGATGACGACGGAGTTCAATACGAGGTTTCTATCCGCTGCGACGAAAAGAACAGACGGGTTCGGGTCCTCTGGATAAAAAGCAAAGGGAAACCTGGGACTTACCGAGTGTGTGAGTTGCTACTTGAGTTTCAATGGGTGGCGTAGTGCTGCGGCGACTGACCGTTATCACAGATCCAGTATCGGACGATGACGATGGAGAGTACTGCAGACGATCGCATGAGAAAAACCCGGAAGCATAATAGAGACACACTTTTACTCTCTGCTTTCATGTTTTTGTTCTACTGAGATGGTTATTTCGAGCGTTTGCATGGGAATTGGCGCGCCACGAGGGAATGGGATGGTAATGGCGTATGCAGCCTCAGAGGTGGCACCCAACGGTGAGCGACCGTACACCATTGGTCTTCATGGGTAATTCTAAGGATCATGGCGATGGCATTTATGTTTCTGGGCGGCAGGACGGTTGGTTCACACAGCTTGTGTATGACTTGGACTTTGGTCTGTTGTGCAGTGAAAGGGATCGTGATAAGGAGCTTTTATACCCGATTCTATTTAACATTGATCATCTTGGCGACCTGGTCGCCCACCTTTCGAGTATCATACCCCGATATCTTTTGAACTAAGCGCTTTTGAATCTCCAGAGTCTTCTCAGCAACTTCAGTCCAGCTCAACTCCTTGCTACCCTTGGCAAATTCCCCATCCTTCCATTCAAACTGTCTCACACAGCGCAACTTTCCATCGAGCTTCCTCACCCGTCCATCTACAATCACGGTGTCGACATCTCCAATGTTGGAATGGAATACGATTGCGCCGATGGGATCCTGCTGGGCGGCGCCGAACATGGCTGGACTCACGGCATTGATGATGGTGAGGTCGGCTTTTTTGCCGACTGCGATGCTGCCGATGTCTTTTTCCATGTTTAATGCTCGGGCGCCTTGGATGGTGCCCATGTTGTATACCTCCTCGACTTTGTGGAATACTTCGTCTGGTAGTGTCCCTTTCATGAGGTGCTTCTTGCTGTCGAGGCCACGAGCAAACTGTAAACCCATCCGCATCTCATTGACTATACTGGAGCTGGTCGCGCAATGACAATCGATGCCGAGAGAGCAGAGCTTGTCCATCCCAGGCAAGTCATCGCGAAAGCACACCGAAGGACCGACGGCCATGGACTGTTCCGTGCTGGGTGTTACAGATACATAAGCGTTTGCTTCTTGCAGCAACTTTGCATCTTGCGGTCGAATGCTTCCACCATGTGCAAAAACGACTCCATCCTCAAGAAGGCCGTACTTTTTGAGCAGAGCTGGCACGCCGATGGATAAATCGCCTTTGAAGATGTTGCAATGAGACGTGATGACGGCTGCGCCAAGGGATCGAGCCTTCTTGAACAAGTGTGTGACCGTGTCCCTCGGAAGAAAATAGTAGTCGAAGCCAAACCCCAGCTTCACCCGGGAGGCTTTCTCGTTCAAAGGACTAGAGTTTGCCAACTCCTCGAACGTGCCCATTACCCAGTCAGCTACTGGTTCATCATCGAACTTGAGCTGCGGTTCATGCTGGCCAAGACGGACCGTGGGTGTATAAGCAAAGATGGATCGGATTCCTGAAGAGATAGTCCCGGCTATGGCATTCTTGCCTTTTGAAATGATTAGAAAACTCATAGGCGAGAGATACGAAGACTTACTGTGCTCTGGACTCCAGTTGAGATGTGCATGGTCAAGCACCGTGGTCGTACCGGCGTCGATGGCCTCCATACACCCGGCCAGGTTCCCCCAGAAGCCATCCTCGGCGGTAAAGTACTTGCTAGCCACAGTTCCTAGAAAATTCAGCGAGCACTTTCGTCACTATAAAGATCATACTCACGAATGCCCAAATATTGCGAAAAGGTACAGTCAGAAAAGAGTCCTTTAAGAGGGGCCTGCCAGACATGGTGATGCGTGTCGATGAAGCCGGGAGATACGAGCTTGTCGGTACAGTCTATGACGTCGGCTTCATTCGGAGGAACAATTTCTGGTTCGATTTTTAAGATGCGATTACTTTCGATGAGAATGTCTGTTTTTACGGCTGTGACTCTGTCGTTTTCGCCGTGGATGAGGACGGTGCCTCCGCTGAGGAGTAGATAACCCATCGTGGTCAGCATAAAGGTGTGAGATGAGGTCAGTGAATAAGGAATGGGCATGGTTTATTAACTTGAGATGCTGTCTTAGTTGTTAATCATCATTATGTCATTCCGCCCTTAGTTCGAGCTTTAAAGCCGCGATCTGAGTAAGATGGCCATTGCATGCTGACACCGGAGCTGGATAAGAAAGCGAACTGAAGAGATTGAAACACTGGGCTGATTCGAAATACGCACTACCGTTAACGCAGTGAAGCGAGCGCTTAGGTAGCTTATCTATCTCTACACTGTCCTGGTTAGTTGACCAGCTTAGTACTGCGGGATTGAAATGAAGCTCAGTGATAAGAGAACTGAAGCTACGCGTGAAACGATATTGGCTTTTATGCTCGTACAATACGGAGGCGTATAATAAACGAGTTGATAGCTTGTATATCGTGTCGGAGAAGTCTCCGATGAGCAGATCCACCCCCAATGTGGTGGGGGTTCCCTCAAAACAACCCTCAATCCAGATGCAGCAGCATTCAGTTGATTCTACACAACATCATACGCCATGTCTTCAGAAACAAAGTAAGGCACCGATAGCTCATCGTTTCATAATGACTGACCATATACAATAGCAAGTTCGTCCTCGTCACAGGCGCAACCGGCTTCATTGGCGCCCACGTCGTCGACGTCCTCCTCCATCGCGGCATTAAAGTCCGCGGGGCGACGAGATCGATGGAGAAGGGGAATTCCATGATCAAAGCTCGCCCTCAACACGCAGGAAACCTCGAATTCGTACAGATACAGGATTTCGAGAATCCTGGCGGACTTGAAGAGGCTGTTCAAGATGTCGATGGTGTTATACACGTTGCCAGCGTTCGTCAACTAGGGCATTTGCCAGGCGGATGAAGCTAACTGACTTGCAGCCGTTTACTTACGACACAACCGATAATGAAAAGGAACTCATAATTCCCGCTATCAACGGCGTTCGATCAATCCTAGAGGCCTGCACCACGAATCCCAAAATCTCCCGTTTGGTCATCACATCTTCATTCGCCGCCGTTGTCGACATCGCGCGAAAGGGACCATATGCATACACCAGCAAAGACTGGAATCCGCTCACTTACGAAGAAGCTGCTGCTCCCACAAGTGACGCGGTAGTCGCCTACCGAGGCTCCAAGAAGTTTGCAGAGCTTGAAGCATGGAAGTTTATCAAAGAGCGCAAGCCAGGCTTTGATATTGTCACTCTTTGTCCTCCGATGACTTTTGGACCTGTCGTTCATCCCGTCTCGGGTATCGACAAGCTCAACGAGTCTAATGCGGTGCTTTGGTCCGTCGCTAAAGGAACGTCTCCTCTCCCCGTGTCAAGAGTTCCCTTCTGGATCGACGTTCGCGATCTTGCCGTTGCACATGTCCAAGCTCTTGTCGTTAAAGACGCTGGAGGAAAGCGGTTCACACCGACTGCACCTGAAAAGTTCTCTTATGGACTCGCAGCTCAGATCATCGCAGGAGAGTTTACGCAGTTGGAGGACGTGGTCCAGCTGGAGGAACAGGCTATTGATGAGAGTAAGAGTCTTGATGGGGAGACGGCTGGGAAAGAACTTGGGTACGAATACCGCACCTTTCGCCAGACGGTCGAGGATTTTATTTCCCAAGCCATCGCATTGGACAGGGGTTGTTTACTTTGACCTAGTATAAGGTAGTAGTATTCCGTATTAGATCTCAAGAGCTCCTCGGGTTGAATTATGTCGCATTGAGTCATGTTGATTAGCTTAAACAAATAACGTGACATTGCAGAAGATCTCTAGATTCAAGTAGAGCCTGACTAATGTCCAAACTCCGTGGAGGTCGATGTCTCGTCATTAAGCGCTAAACTCCGAAGCCGACGGTGTGGCTGTGGGTGAGCTTACACAAGCTTGTTCCTGAAGGATTCTACTATGGAAGTGGATGAGCTTACCAATGATAAAATAAATCCGGGGTTAAGCTTAAGCCGTAATCATATTCTCCGGGGACAATGTTTCGGAGGGGACTCGTATTGGTCGTATAAAGGCTGCACGCACACTGTCAAAGCAAAGACAGCCCACCCTCATCACCAACCTTTCAACAAAATCCAAGCCATCATGCGTCCTACAATCGCGGCCATTGTCGCCAATCTCCTCACCATCACCTCAGCCTCTCCAGTCATCCCCCACCAAAGCTCTCGACCTCATGTCCGGCAGCTAGTCGAGCTCCCAGGCGTCTTTATCGAAAACCTTGCCGTGAGGCCCAACGGCAACCTCGTTCTCAACACTATCGGCGGGGGCCAGATTTACTCTCTCGATCCTTCTCGTCGTAAGCCCGAGGCTCATGTCGTCGCAAGCGTTGAGGGCGTCAACGCACTAACTGGCATTACACCCGTTGGCAAGGATGTTTTTGCGGTGGCTGGAAGCCTCTTTGATATGGAAAAGGCCGAGTTTCACAATGGATCCATGAAGATTGCGCTGGTCAATTTCCAAAAGGGCGGAAGATCCGCGGGTGACGCTCCATCTGTCAAGGTCGTCGTCGAAGGAACACAGCTCGGCCCTGTGAATGGCCTCACCACCCTCCCCCGTCACCAACACATCATCCTCGGTGCAGACTCCATCAGGGGAAAAATTGTCCGCATCGACACCATCAAAGGCACGGCCGAGGACATCTTCCAAGATGATGAGCTTGCTCCTGTGGCTTCTGGCGCCTTTGCTATCGGCGTCAACGGCATTAAGATTTTTAAGGGCCACCTCTACTTTACCAACACAGCCCGTCGAACCTTTGGACGTGTCAAGATTGACGAGTTTGGCAACAAGCTTGGAGACATCCAAATCATTGCTCAACTTCCCGCAGATTCAACGTCGTCGCCTGACGACTTTGTCATGGACAAGCACGGCAACGCTTATGTGACTTTCTGGCCAAACTTGCTCGTCAAGATTACCCCAGATGGAGAGCAGACCACGATTGTGGAGGGAGTGCTTGCTAGTCCGACGGGCCCGACTTTCAGCAAGGATGGGCGCACTATCTATGTCGTCACCGCAGGTCAGGGCTCGGAGAGTGTATCTGGTGGGCAGGTAGTCGAGGTCAGGCTGTAGATGTATTGTCTTGGGGGTGCATACTTCAGTTGAACCTGTACACTGGGTTAGATGGGAACATGATTGGGGTGGAGGGATTCAGAGAGCGGATGGTGGCAAGATACCAACGGTTTGCGAGAACACTTTCAGGACACCGGACACAGTCAGTCATACGTAGTCTTGGTCGTCAAATATTGTATTCATCTGCATCTCAATATCCTCAATGCACTGATAACAATTGACATGTTACTCTCATCGGCCTCATAGGGGTCCCCGAGTTGTCCTGTGCCTTGTATCCGGATCCCCAAGTCCTAGGTCATGAAGATACGTCCCCCTTCATTCAAAGCCCGGAAACATGTCCCGGAAGGTTTCCTTCTCTCCCACCTCCATACAATAAGTCAGCTGAGCGTATCCCTCAGCAACCTTGCACAGCTCAGGAGCAAGTGTCCCATACGCCTTGTAGAGCTGAAGGAAAGCCCACGGCAGATGATCGCTCGGCACGCCCCATCGCTTCACCTCGAACTTTGGCTGCGCTTCATCTTTGCCAGGTGGACACGCGATGATGATGCATCCCAGTGCTTCCAGGCCCTTGACGATCATGTCGACACCGGCTTCCAGCTGGTTGTTCCCCACGAGACGGCAACCTACTGCGATGCAGTGCTCTGAGAGCTCGAGACGAGGAGCGTTGGGCTCTTTTCCAGTGTAGTTCTGTCCGAGGTTGTTGAGCAGCTGGCGAGCCTTGGGGACGTTGATGGTACCAGGGTTCTCGACGAGACGCTGCAAGTCTTGCGAAAGAGCCCGACGTTTCTGGAGGACCTTCTCCGAAGTAGCCTTTCTCTCCATGCAGAGCTCACAGCCACACGTGAACCCCCAACCAGCAAGACCCTTCTGAACCTCTTGGTAAGACTCCAAAATCCCAGGAGTGCGATAGCCGAAGAAAAGCTCGGTGCCTGCTGGGAGGTCCTTCGTCGCTCGGATGATCTGCATGTCTCCGATGAAGGCGCGGCGGCAGTTTCTGACGCAGGAATGGTTGATTCTAGAGGCGAGGAGCCAGATTCCAGATGTATTGAAAGCAGAAGACGTTGTGGTGCTGCGAGTAGCCAGTGACTCTTGGAATGAATCGAGGCTGGTTCTGGGAGCTCCGAAGGAGTTGAGAGAGACGATCTTCTCTACCAGAAACCTGAACCAACATCAGCTATCGCTCCTTGTGTATAGATAAAACTTACGAATCAACAACAGGCCCTCCATCACATTCAGAAACCGCAACCGTCTGATAATCCCCGTGGTGTAGGTCCAGAAACGCAAGAGACAGCTTCGGGTTGTGATACAGCTTCTGCATGATCTGCGGCAAGAGACGTGCCTGACCACCAACCGTCATCCTCTTTGTCGCCAGGTTCATCAGCAAACTGGTGCATCCTCCCTGCTCGGTGTCATTGATGTAGCTGTACGCGAATGCCTTTTCGCAGACGAGCAGATCTCCAGCAGAGACGGGCTTGGTGGTGAAGAGTCCTCGACCTCGACCGGGAGATGAGCGTATCTCGACAGGCTCGGAAAAGGTGGCACAGTCAATGAGGTGAGGCGTCTTTCTGGCTTGTTTGTACATCTGGCTGAACGAGTACTCGCCCTTTTGCTGTTCATCAAGTCTCGCCTTGGTGCGACTCATCTCGGGGTCGACGGCCTTGTTGTCCGGGTATGACTCTGCGAGGAGTTGGAGTTTTCCCAGACACTGACCAAAGTCTCCGAGTTCGTACAACGCGCGTGCCTCGCGGAAGAGGGACTTCTCGGTTGGGGCTGCAGGATCGTGGCCTTGAGCGGCATCGGAAAGCGCCTTCTCGGGTCGGCCGAGTTTGAGGTTCGACAAGGAGCGGTTCAGAGAAGCAAGTTTCTCATCTTCGGACGTCTTTGCCACCTGGATAGCTGTAGAGTACCTGGTACGAAGTCAGTGATATGCTCTAGGCTGAGAGGATATTCGAGTACAGGTCCAAACCTGACTCTGGGGGTCATACAGTCGCTGCGCCGCTGCCCAATCCTGACTCTGCACAGAATCGTTGCCCTGCATGCGGAGGCTCTTGCTGGTACCGGTCAAGCTGGCCGTGGACTGCTTCCATCGTGAGGGGATGCGTTGATCACCCTCGTTCAGCCAGATGATGTCGCCAAGGTGGTCAACCCTCAGAGAGTAGGAGCCATCGGTGGCACACTTGAAGAAGGGCTCCTTGAGGATACAGATCTTGCCAGGTCCTAGGATCTCAGTCTTGGGCACAACGTCCTCGTCTGGCTGGTGGTAAAGCTGCAGCAACACGGCCGTTCCCTGCTCGTCCTCCGCAACACCCATGACGGCCGTCATGCGATCCGGCGCCGTAAGCACGCGCAGAAAGACCTTCCTACCACGGTGATGAGTCTCAAGCGTCATGTCGCAAATCATCATGGACTCGAGGTCTTCAGCGGAAACGATGCAAGGCAGGTAAGGAGCCGGGACTTGCGTGGTGAAGACGGTGTTCTGAACATTGTCCTGCCCTAAAAGGAGCGACGCCGAAAAGATGTTCCTGTTGAAGCGCGCGACTAGTTCCTGCTGGGTAGGATGATCTCGCACCATCTCGCCCTTTCTTTGACTTGCCTTTTCGGCAGCATTTTGGATCTGCTTGAGGAAGGCGATGAACTGAGCATCGCCCGACACGTCTTTGATGTCCATCTTGACGTTGAGTGGCCGACGATGGGAGGGCCTCTTGCTTTCGATGGATGATAGAGACGAGAAGAGGTTGAAGAGGTTGGGTTTTGAGAGATGAGCGCGGCTCTGCTTGGAGGAGGAAAACAGGTCACGTCTGGGTAACAAAGATAGGCGTTAACAATGGCGGTCGGCCTCCCGCATTGTCAATAGCGAATCAGTCGAAAAGAAGTGTTTGTTCGTCAGGGAACAATAAGGATGTTTGGATCGGCTGCATCTAGCCAACAGAGGTTGTCCCGAATAGACCGTTTGTGGCACGCGTCGGCAACGGCAGCCATACAAACGCCAAAGGAGGAATTCGGTGACGTTTGTATTCACGTTTTATATCCTTTTTGGATGTAATCACATGGCCCAGTTGCAGATTCCAATAGAGCTGAAACTTCTCAGATAGGGACGGGACGTAATGGGCAGCTCGTCAGACGTGGCTCCAGCCGCACTGCCTGGTAAGAGGCTAACTCGCCTTGATTTCACGGCGAGCTATGGCATCATGACTTGGTAAATGGCCGATTCTGCCATTGAGTAAACGGGCTGTCGATGGTAGAACAATGGCAGTTTTGAAGTTTGTTCTCAAGCAACCTTCTCTTCTCAAACTCCCCGATGTCCATAAGCAGCCTCTTTTGGCACATACGACCACAGCTCGGAGAGAACACGGCCCGAGGCGCGCAGTTGAATGTGATAAGCCGGTGTCACATGACCTGCTGATCTCCCGTAGTAAATCAAGCAAGTCTTTTCCGCAAGGCACTCACTCTCAGCTTCCCCGCCCAAAGTTGAAACGAAGCTCGACTGAACACGGATTCCTCCCAACATCCCCATCACAATGCGGAAAGGTATCAATTATTACTTTATTCCATTGCCGAGAGAGCACAAGGACCGACAGCAAAGCGCCATCGATGAAATCATATGTCAACTTCGGCTTCTTGATATGGGCAAGGGCTTGTTCACGTATGGTCTACCGAAATATTGCCGCGCCTTGTTCAACGCGATGGAGCCATACCTGGTATGCATTTCCCATCAAATCACCGTATACGCAGCTCACCGCGGTATTACAGATGGAGAAATGCGGCGAATGGGCCAACAAGAACGGCCAGGTTGTAAAATCAGGCATAACGCCCTTGGCGTATAGGCTTGGGCCTTCGAGTGAGGCTGCGGCGAGGCCTAGCCAAACCGCGGTGATGATCCCACTATTTACCACACCATGTGAAGTCGTCCTTGTTGACCTCTCTATGGATATTATCACGGAGCGCACTATTGACTGGAAGCCAAATTGGGTGCTTCATCTGGATGATGGGACTGGGTTCAAGATCAGAGAGGGAAACGTCAGATTCTTGTATATCCTACTAGATCTCGAAGAGAAATCCTGACTTGGTCTTGGTCGGCATGACGCTGGTTGAGGTTAGTTGTACCAGTTTCTAGCAGAACGCTCAACTGCTTGTTTGAGAGGTAAGCAAGCGCCAGGTATCAATTATCGTCCTAGAAATAGTGTGCTTAAGCTTTATAATGGAGGGGAGTGAGTTTACTTGATGCAGCAAGAAGTGTATAGATACGGCGAGCCCTCGGCGCCTAGTAACGGTGGTCCGGGGGGATAAACGGTCACTTCAGGAACGGGCGGGGAAGACAGCTGTTGTGATAGAGCAATACTTGGGAATACGTAGAAATACGTAGACATATCTTCTAGGTCACGATACAACCAGAACATACACCCACAGCCTCTCACACAAAGCCTAGTCTTGAATCATAAACTGTTCTTGATATTCATAAGATCCCTCACCCCGAGAGGGCTCTACCACGCTACCAATCCATCTAGCTAACAATACTCTTGCTAACAAACAAGGTCTGCACATTGCAGAAGCCCTTGAGTCCGTTCGTGCCCCACTCGGTGCCGACGCCGCTCTCCTTGTGTCCGCCAAAGGGAGCCATCGGCGTAATGTCAAAGTGGTTGTTGACCCAGACGGTGCCGGCGTCGAGCTCCCTGGCTACGCGGGAGGCCTTCTTGATGTCGTTGGACCATACTGAGGCGCCGAGGCCGAGGAGCGTGTCGTTGGCGCGGTCGATTACTTCTTCTTCCGTCTTCCAGGACATGAGAGGGAGGATGGGGCCTGGAGATGTTAGCCAGATCTTGAGTGAGATGTATGTGTCACTTACCGAAAGGCTCCTCGACAACGATGCGAGACTTCTCAGGAGGGTTATCGATAATAGTAGGCGTGACAAAGTATCCGCCATTCGGCTCAGGGTTCATCTTGCCTCCCGTGGCAACCTTCCAGCCCTGCTTCTCAATGTCGTCAAAGAAGGTCTTGACGCGGTCGTACTGCATCGAGTTTTGGAGGGGCCCGTGGCTGATGCCTTCCTTCGAGCCGTCGCCGAGGGTGTAGGCCTTGACGTGCTTGACCATGGCGTCTCTGAATTGGGGGTAGATGGACTCGTGGACGTAGATGCGCTTGAGGTTGAGGCAGATCTGTCAAAAGTCAGTGTCTGTGATTTTGTGTGTAGTGTTTCCAGAGGATCATACCTGTCCTGAGTTGAGGAAAGCGTAGAGAGCAACCTATAATATTGTCAGCCTCGTGCTCCATTTTCAAATAAACACAAAGATATTACCTTCTCAGCAACCTTGTCAACATCGACATCGGGGAACACAACAGCAGGATCATTGCCACCACTAAACACCATCAGTCAAAATCCACACAATACCCAAAAAGGACAATCTTACAGCTCAAGAGTCACTCTCTTCAGAGTCTTGCTCGCGCTCTGAAGAACCAACTTTCCAGTGTGAGTAGATCCAGTAAAGGAAATCTTGTCAATACCAGGATGGCTAGTGATCCAAGGACCAAGGCTGTCATCGCCACTCAGCGACTGCACAACACCAGCAGGGAAGAACTGCTGTGCGAGCTCAACGAGCTTGAGACCGCAGTACGGCGTGAAGGGACTTTTTGTCTCGGTTAGCGGCGGGAAAGAGTGCGGTCGATGCCGTGTGACTTACGAGGGTTTCACGATGATGACGTTTCCGGTCAGCAGGGCCGGGGCGATCTTGGCCGTCGCTAGCATGAGGGGGAAGTTCCAGGGTATTATGGCGGCGACTACGCCGAGGGGTGTGTAGCGGGTCACGATTGTGCGACTCTCGCTGTCCTCGATGACGTCCTCGGGGAGGTCGATGCTGGCCATGCCGCGGATCCAGGCGATGGCAGCATCAGCCTCACCTGAAGCTTGTGGAATCTAAGAGTACATTCAGCACTGTGAAACACCAAGTGGCAGTGGGTTGTCTTACGGGCTTGCCTTGCTCAGAAACGAGGAGGTCTCTGAACTCATCCTTGACAACCTCAATGGCATCAGCCCAGGCAAGAACGGCCTTGCGTCGCTCCTCGATGGGAGTCTTGGACCACTTCTTGAAGGCACGCTTTCCAGCCTCAGTAGCCTTGTCGAGGTTCTCCTGGGTGGCGACGGGAACCTCGGGCTTGGCCTCAAGAGTGGCGGGGTTGATGCCATGACGAGTCTTGGAGGTTGGGGTGCTCTGTCCGTCGATGATCTGGATGAAGTTGTCCGTAAAGGACAGAGAGGGCTTCTTGGTCCCGTTGGTAGTCATGGTGAAGAAGATGCAAGAAATATGTGTAAGAGAGGATGTGAGAGTTGAGTTTGAAGATCAAGAAACCTGTCCACTCCCTTTCCACCCTCTTTATATCAACCATCACAGCTAACCTCCCCCCCGCACTTGATGTCTCAACGCCTAGTTCCGCCACCCAGACGCCCAACGAATCATGGCCAATGCGGAGTGCAGGGAGCGGTCCGAGGCCGGGCTAGATAGGCTTTCAAAACCCGAGTGCCAAAAAAGGCAAACAGAAGCCCTCATTCCTCCCACTCACGGAAGAGTCGCTGACCAGGATCAAGTCTCATTGGCCTGGCGCCCTGAAACAAACTCCAGCTATGATGAGGGGGGGGGACCCGGACCGGGGGCGTCGGGTGTCGATCCCGAGGGAGGGCTTGGCTGGGCTTATTAGGAAGGTCAGGCCGTGGAGTACAGCCTCGAGGAAGATTTACATATCTCATTCTCGCACGAGTTGGACGTGCTGGACTAGGGAATCTCCTTGCGAGTCCACAATAATGAGATGATCTGGTTACCCCAATTGCCCTGCCCCATGGGATCCTCAACTCCAACCGCCGCATAAACAAGGATCTCAACCCCGCTGGAAAAACCCCCTTATAAATCGAGTCAGATACCTTGCCTCACAGTCAAGCATGGACCTCTCAACCCACGACGGAGCCGCAGTGGGCCAAAGATTTGGAGTAGGGGGAGGGTTCACAATCTGACAGATGCCCGAGATTGCGTGCATCTAGACATTGCAGGTCACGTCGTCGGGTAGCGGACCATTAAGATGTAGGCATATGTACCACATCCGATAGATTGCGGCTACACGTCAAACAATATACGTCGGCACTTTTCCCAGCCACTCGTAGCACAGATGTTCTCTCGTACATGGCGCCATTACCACGTTGCATGATCTTCGCTGCAGTGTGTGGAGCAGCGACCAACATCTTCTCCCACGGTTCCTGACCCAACAGGTTGTATTTCCTGCGGAGGCATTCCAGGGGGACAAATCGCGCAACTTGTGGCTCCTAGGGGGGATCATGCTGTTTAGCAAAGGAGAAATGCACGAGAACCTCAAAAGGGAACTCGACTCGAGTCAGGAGCCTGAAATCCTTCCACGGAGCCGCTCTTTTCGTCAAGGTTACCTTCAGTTGCGAGTCAATGAGTTGGTTTATAGGTAGGATAGTGATGCTGGCGGTGATGCTCAAGGGCATGTCCTTGGTAGGGCATAATCAATGCACGCGGGGCAACACGTCGGTTCGCCCTCTCTACTCCAAGATCGACAGTCCTAGGGTAGCTTTTCGAGGTTGATGGTTGTGAGGGCATCTCCACCACGGCCAAGGCAGAAGCGCCCAATGCTACCTACTTAACTACAAGTCAGCCCATGTGAAAGGGGCACTCGCAAGGCCTAGGGTATGTCGACACGTTGTTATTTTAATAGTATTTAGAAGATGGAAATGCTGGGCATGACTTCTGTGTGGTTATGCAGCGACTGTCCCTCTCAGGAACACGTATTATCTGCATTTCAAGGTCTAGAAAGAGAGCAATAGTACTCCAAAAACAAACAACGCATTTTAAGGTACTACATGAAATAACATGTCCTTTCAATACTGCACTCGAGGGCTGATTATATGCTAAACCTAATTGAAAGAACCCTAGCCAGCTACAGTAATAGTCACGCTACCAAGCTTCCCCAACCATCTTTCCCCTCTCCAAGAGTTTTCCGACCAAGCAAGGAGCGGTCCGACAATCCCGACGATCGACTGGATTGGCGGTTTTCCGAGGATAGCTTTGGCTTCTAGCTCCGGGGAACCCATGGACCGTAGCCATTGGCCGGTTCCCGAGCATACAAACACTTTTCGGGTCTCGGGAAGGGGTTTTGTCTATGGCTGACAGGGATGAACCTGAGGACTATTGCGCTGATCTCTTTGATAACTGCGTCGGCTTTTGAGTAGCTGAGTTCCGATCGACCGGTCGGGGTTGCACAATTGGAATTGGTTGCTACAGCCTGCGGATGGGATATTAACAACTGCTGTTGAAGAGATCGGACGAATGAAGGTCAATCGAGGATACGGCAGTTAAAATAAGGCTGTATCAATGTAATCAGATAAAATCAAGATCTGCTGTCTATAAAGAGGCGATACTCAGCCCAAGAAGATAGATACAAAATCCTCAACAACACATCCATCAAACATTGAACCTATACCAACTCTTCCCTCACAATGACTACTGAAAAGTTTCAACACGGCAACGACCTCGAAACAGGCCATGTAGATGCCTTCGAGAACGTCCGATCCGCCACAAACATAACCATGAGCGCCGAGTTATTTGAGAAGCTCTACCTCTCTCCTCCCAACGCAGTCAAGGGAGATTTGAGAAACACCTTTGGCAATCCCACTCCCATGTTAGTCCACCTTTTTCATCCGTCACACTGAAACTGACTCTTGGTCATAGGGGACTTGTTGGGTTTCTCCTTGCTTTGATGCCCTTGTCTTGTGATCTCATGGGGTGGCGAGGTGCTGGCAGCTTTGGCGCTGCAACCATGTAGGTTTTCTTATCCTCTGAACTTCTTAGCTCCGACTTTCTGATCATCGGTAGCCCTGTCTACTTCTTCATGGGCGGCTTTCTCATGGTGCTGAGTGGCATTCTAGAGTGGGTTCTCGGCAACAGCTTCCCATCCATTGTCTTTTGCAGTCTTGGCTGCTTCTGGCTTTCCTTTGGTGGTGTTCTAAACCCTTCGTTCGGTGCATTCTCCTTTTACGCGCCGCCGGATGCTCAGTCACCCGCCGAGGGCTTGGCTACTCGAGGGTTCAACGCCAGTCTCGGTAAGTGTCCCCGTATTATAGGCCAGATGCAATACTGACAAGATGCGTAGGCTTTTGGCTACTGAGCATGGGCATTCTATCTCTGGTTTATCTCGTCTGCGCTCTGAGGACCAATATTGCCTTTGTAATCATCTTTATAACCTTGACACCCGCCCTCTTCCTTTTAACTGGAGCATTTTGGGTTTGGGCCGAGGACTACGCAGGCAATACAGCGCTTGCTCAGCGTCTATGTGAGGCAAGTCAGCCACGAGCTTCCATTCCTGTTCTTTTGTCTAACGAGACTGCATAGGCTGCGGGGGCATGTCTATTCGTTACTTGCTTCGCTGGTTGGTATGTTTTGATCGCCATCATGTTTGCCATCTTGGAGTTTCCGATCCAGCTTCCGATTGGAGATTTGTCGACTGTTGTTGTTAGGGGCAGGATGTCAAGGAAGAACCGAGGTTAGAGGAAAGATGAAGAGCTATTACAATGGGCCTCGGGTTCTCAACTTGTTCACTGGGTACGGTAGCTGGGAAGCCTCTTACTGCGCGAACTGAGGACCCAGCATAGCTTCTAATACACCCATCTTTATGCTCTAACAATTACACATGCCCACCTCCATCACAGCCTCGCCGACACGCCCACCCTCTTCCCCTTGAGAATGGCATTCCCAATATCCCGAATCAGATGCTTCTGATACTTTCCGCTCCCCGTCTTGGGCAAGTCACTTCCAACTCCCTTGTCGCCCATCCAGAAGATGTGCTCGGGGGACTTGACGCGGCCGAGATGTTCCCTGACCCAAGAGCGAACGTGATGGTCCGATGGTCTCTTCCTGGGATGGCAGGAGGCTTTCAGGAAGCACGATACCACTTCGCCGTACTTGTAATCTTCGAGACCGACGACGCAGGATTCGGCAATGTGAGGGTGGGAAAGAAGGCGATTCTCTATGTCGTTTGGTGAGATGTTTTCGCCGCCTGTAATGCTGTTAGCATCAACTTCTTGTCGCTCTCGAGCTTACATACCACGAATAATGATGTCTTTGATACGACCAGTAATGTGCCCGTAACCTTCCTCGTCGATGAATCCCTCGTCTCCGGTATGCATCCACCGAATGTTATTCTCGTCCGTCTTCATCACCTCTTGCGTCTTTCCTTCATCCTCCCAGTAGCCCTTTTGCAATGCAAACCCACTGGTACAGATCTCACCGCGAACTCCAATCGGGACAACATTTCCATCAACATCAATGACCTTGGCGCCCGTATGGGGAAAGACTCGACCAATCGAGTTGTGCATTTTCTCTTCTGAATCATCAAGAGAAGTGATAAAGGTCACCGGACTAGTCTCGGTCATTCCATAAGCAATGAGCATGCCTTGGATGTTCATCTGCCTTCGAAGCTTCTCCATGAGGACCTTGGGGACGGGAGAGCCTGCAGCGAGACCAGTCCGTATTGTGTTGATGTTGACAGGGTTGCTCTCCAGAACATCCAGTTCCGAGATGAACATTGTTGGCACTCCGAGGAGCGCAGTAGCCTTTTCACTGACGACTGCGTCTATGGTCTTCTGGGCGTTAAACGTATCAGAGGGAAAGACAACGGTGCTTCCGTAGCAGAAAGATGCCAGAAATCCCATGACGAGGCCGAAGCAGTGGAACAGTGGCGGAGGGCAACATACGACATCTTCTCTGGTGAGTCGCATCGCATGCCCATTGAATCTGGCGTTGTTGATGAGGTTTCTAGTTCGGGGAATGTTAGCCAATTTCACTTTGAGAGAGGATTGACAGTTAGTTGCCCTTACATGTGTGTCAAAGAAGCCGCTTTCGGCAGGCCCGTAGTTCCTGATTTACATTGTCAGCTTCAAGTCGAAAGAAACAGAGTAAACGCTTTCTTACCGGACGTGAATTGTAGGTTCAGCACGTCGGACGGCAAGACCTGCGTCTCGGCCTCTCTGAGGACATCAGGAGGCACATTCGAGTCAGGGCTATCGACAAAATCTGCGAATGACTGCAGCCTGACATTGTTGTTTGACTCTCCAATCATATCCCCGATGATGACTAGCCGTTCAAGTTGTGACTCTTGGTTATCGAGATGAAGCAGCTTTTGAACATGTCCCTCGAGAGACCGAGTGCCGATCGTGGAGGCGACGAATACAAGCTTGCAGTCTATAGGTATCAAGTTAATATTTGCAAACTTGTTTGGGGATACCAGGAGGATGCTTACCGACACGATTCACAGCCGCCTCCAACTCGTCAGGCGAAAACGTATTGTTGATAACAACAACCGGACACCCAATACGCGAACCACCAAGGAAAACATCAATGTACTGAAAACAGTTACCAGCCATGATCCCCACACGGTCTCCACGTCGCAGACCCATCGCAAGCATGGCCTTTGCCATCACCTTGCTGCGATCCGAGACATCTTGATACGACAGCCGAGTAGACTGCCACGGCACGGAGACAGCGCAACGGGTGCCAAAGGTTTCGGCTTGTTCGTCGATTAGTGACCCCAGAGATTTGATTAGAAGTTGGGGTTTGTCTGGCCCGAAGACGAGAGAAAGGGCTCTGTTGTTTTCGGCGACGCCGTCGGTAGGCCTTTGGGGTTGGATGTCGGTGGACGCCATGGTAGAGGAGAGGAATTTAACGGGTCACTTCGTTTCGAGTCATATTCTGGAGAGTAGAAGAGACGATTAATACGGTATTATTTGAGCAGCTTCTCGACAAGGCCCAGGCTTGATCCTAACACTCGGACTCAGCCCGGCCGTCGGACCGAGTGACCCACTAATCCCCGGGCCGCCAACTGGAGACAGCCGCCGGGGTCTTCCGCACTAGTTTCCGCGTCTCGCGGGACCCGGACCGTCAGCGGGGAAGCCAGCATGTCCCGTGGTCGTGATCAAAGCCAATATTCCACGCCCATAACTATTGATGGTTCCCCAGTGAGAGGACTAAAAGGTTTCATCCATCTTTTACCGATATACAAGTCTGAATTCATCAGTCCACGAGTCTCATTCTCTCGCCGTGTAGAGGTAACAATCGCACATCTCAGAGCAGGTTATTTCCATCGAGATGAGAGATCAACTAAAGCCTCATTTTGGGCATGCTACTTATAAACACCAAGATTCCTCCCCGCTCCGTTCTTCGTCCCGAGACCTCAAGCGGTATACCTTGCATTAAGCATCTTCCACTGCTTTCCAGCTTCGACATCCTCATCCTCATGCCCCTTCATAGTCTTAATCCACTCAAAATCTCCCCGTCTAATATACATCAGAGTAAGATGCTACACCCCCTTCAAGTCAGCAACGCAATCCTGTGGTTCAAGTTCTTCAACGTACCTTTCCCAGAGTAAGAGTCAAAGCTCCTTCAAAGAATATAGGCTTGTACTTTTCCAGGTTCGTCCTGTTCTTGATGAGATTGATGATGTTGCTGGTGACGACTTCGGACTGGATGAAGCCTGCGCGGCCTTGTTTGGGTCCTCCGGACTGAGCCACGTCGCCTAGGGCGAAGATGTTTCCTTTGGAGGACGGTAGGCGATCGACTTGGAGGGTTGGCTTGACGGCTATTTCGCCGGTTGAGGCGATACTCTTGGGTGAATAGCTAGCCAAGAGGTCAGACCGAGGTCGTAGGCCGGTGCATGGAATCTGCAATCTAAAATCAGCACGTAACCCTTTGCACCATCTCATCTGCGTCAACGTACAATCATATTCCAGGTCCTCGTCTCCCCATTTGAAAGAGTAATCTGACTCTCCTTCACAGCTTGCCCAGCCTGAAAAGGCAAAACCGGTCGTTCCCGCAGCAACACCTCGATATCCTTTGCCCGCAAAGTAGAGAGCACAAGCTCATGCAGCTTCGCTCCAAATCTCGGCAAAAGTTGATCCCTCGAATGCAAGAGCGTCAGCTTCTTATCGGGATACTTTTCCCTAATCTCCGTGATGAGTTCGACACCAACTGCGCCTCCGCCAATGACCGCGATTCGTTCGGCTTTCCTGATGCGTTGCTGGAATCCTTGTAGTTCCGTGATACCTCCTTCTCGGTCACGCGACTTGAGACGAGCGGGAGGCGGCTGAGCAGCTCCCGTAGCGATCACGAGATACTCATAGCTCAACCGACCACCACTAGCCATTTCAATATCCGTATCCGTAACCTCAAGAGCCTCATCGCAAACACGCTGAAAGACACCATCCGGCGCACCATCAGCGATATTATCGTAAGGAATAAAAGCCTTCGACTCTCTTCCAGAAAACACCGCGTTCCTAGGAAACGCAAACGCATAGTTAAAGTGAGACTGCTTCTTAAGAAGAACAACTCGATAACCAGAAGGAAGCGTATTGGCGAGTCGCTGCACGAGATATGATCCTGCAAAGGAACCTCCCACGACTATGACATTGCGCGGGTTTGGCGATGCTCGGTAGGTATGTCTGTGGATGATGGTTTGGACTCGTTGGATGGCGAAGCGAAAGGTGAATGTTGTGATGATCTTGACGAAGCTGAGATAGAGGCTGAGCTCTTGGAGTTTCATCTTGACTGCTGAGTTGATAGATGGATACACATCTCAACTCATCAGCTTCCGAACGTCGCATGTCATCTTTATAAGTCCCACGCCGAATAACGCGGCCCAGGAAGAAACATCGGTCTTCAGGGATAGAATAAGCCGTCTTCGGACAATTCAACTGACCCATAACGGAGATATCGGTGTGTACGGTTGGTCAGAGCGGCAACTGCCCTCACCCCCGGACTGCACCAATAGCTTCTCCCTTCAGCTCCTGTTTGTTTTCGTCATCAGGTAGATTGCTCCGTGGGGCCTCCACGGCTTCGGAGCTAAAATGGACGTTTTGTCCGCCGGGTCAGCATATACTGCCGGCCCCGTCATCTCCGTCCGGTGGAGCATTCTCGGAGACAGTCACGCAAGATACTCGCATTTTAGGAGAGCTGATGTTTCTACCAGCGATAAGAATACTGTTGACTGAGGGTTTGCTTGCGATGGAATGGGATACTCGAGTTCAGGGGTGGGCCACCCAACTTTAGAGACACGCCATTTAGGGACGAGAAACCGTGGGTAGAGAGGTTCTGGGGCTAGATACCATAATTCTCCCAATATTGACAAGAATAACTTCAGTTTTGACCTCTCTTTCACAAGTTAGCAGAGCCGACATCATCACGCCTGAAAGCCAATGAGTAGCTTCCTGTAGGAAAACAACGCAAGGAATGACCAGGAAGCGGGCTGCTTAACTTTGAGGGGGACGCAGATGTTTGAGGAGACCAACTTGTCTTCCGACGGGTGCATAAATGATTGTCCTTTGTCCTTCTCTTGTGTATTTCGATTCCCATACATCCACTGTTGTATTCTCTTCATCGTCATAGATGACTTGCCTGGTTCTCTCCGCTGATTAGGAATGACTGGCCCATCTCCGTCCCCTCGCACCCGGGGTTCATCTCTCCATTTCGTACGTCTTCGAGACCTAATCCGAGTCCCATACGATCGAAGGCCAGATTGTCAAATCCGGCGCTGTCTGAGACGCCAGCACTAGACCCATACGTCGAGTCAGTAGGGTTGATCGGTGTTAACTCCGAAAACGCCCAAGATCCAAGTAGATAGCTTTCCGGGGATAAATCCACTCCTTGGAAGACGTCTTGAGTCTGGAGGCTTGCTGGATCAGGAACATCCAAGTTCAACTCTGAACTCGTTCCATAGTTGTCCCAGCTCCAGTTGTCAAGGTTGTTGACATCTGGAATGGGGTTTGCTCCGTTTAGGTGCTGAAATGTATTGTCCGAGTGGCTCTCGTCGAAGACGGAACCCCAGCCAAACTCCTGGAAAGTTGGCTGCTGAAGAAACGGTGGGAACTGTCCTATATCTCCAAAGTCTACCTGTGGCGAACGCTTGAAAGTCATAGCTTGAGGGTTCAGGGTCGGTATTTGTGCCTCATCCTTCAGGTCAGCTCCAACAGCGCCTGGAGGTTGTAGCAGATCATTTTGCAGTGGATTCGGCTGGACAGGCTGCACTTGTTTCTCCCCTTTCACCGAGCCTTTCGAGTCTTCATCGGGCTTTGTAACCTTGAGACTTGGGTTCTGCAGCTCCATATTCGGCTCATTGGGGCCGCCCACGGCTGAAAGAGTGTCCCGTACAGCGGCTTCTACCACGTTCTTGATCTGTTGCACCAGTTGCTGATCTGCAGAGACCTGGGGTGGACCCATCAGATTGAGTCCTCCATTCAGTTTCCTACCGGCTTCGCTGGTCCCTTGATACGAGCTTTGAAGGTTTGTCATGGCGTTTGCTGTGATTTGTTTCATCAGCCCTGATTCCGGGGCTGTTAGTTGTTGGGTAACAATTCTAGGTAGGTTTTGTATCAAGAGCTGCCGATAATAGTCTGGAAACTCCGGAACCTCTGGTTCATAGTCTGGAACAATATTAGCCTCATTCTCTAACAGGGGTGGATATCCTACAAGGACTAGGAGTGTTATCCTCGTCTGGGAAAATGATCTTATATATAGCACGCCATTTCGCCTCTTCGTCCAAGGATTTCCGGTACATCTTTCTGCTTCTCAGCTCCTTTTCTTGCTTCTTGCTGATGCCGTGAGACCTTGGCGATGGCTTCTCTCGACATGGAATGCTGAGATGTTCTTGAAGCGCATCCTGGGTTTCAAAGCCGCCGAGGCAGTTGCGGCATTGGCGATCTGACAACATGTGTCGACGAAAGATATGTTCCCTATCAATACATCGTTAGCGCTTGGTGACAGTATAGAACTTGGCTGGTACTGACTTGACTCTGTGGACGCTGGACCAGCCAGGTCCTACACATGTCCGCGAACCCTTGAAGGCTTGCGGATCATTCTTGTAGAAGGGACATGCGAATTTACTCTTTTCCGACTCTTCTTCTTCCCCCTTTCTCCTGTTGCCGGTATTGGGCCTGCCGCCTCCGCCGCCGCCAGGCTCGTCATAGTCGTCGTCTTCCCGTTCCACCGAGTGTCGTTTTCTTTTCCTGTCGGCCTTGGTTGTCCCATCTGTACCTCCATCGTAGTGAGAACTTTGTTTTTGTCTCTTCTGGGATGTCTTTGGTGTGCCGCTGTCTACTGGGGCACTAGAGTTGCCGTCCCCTATTTTCTTGATAGAAACCGCGTTGTCTTCGGGCTTGTCAAAACTGTCATCAAGCTGTCTGTTAGTGGGATTGAAATTCTTCTCTTTCAGAATTGAAGAGACTCTCGACTCATTCTCTGGAAGCACATACCCTTCAAACCGGTATAAACAATCCCCTGACGTCTGATCGTGTCTGTCAACGCTAACCGTTGACAAAATATCTTGCTCATCTTCAAAGCTCGTCCTTCGTCCATCGACGCGCAAACACTCGCTACTCTTTCCAACAAAGGTGGGAAATCGCAAGCTGCCAGTGTCCGGTTGACTAGGTGAATTCAACACTTGAAATGGGCAGTGGAAAAGGTCCAAGCCCGACTCGTACACTCCCTCGCATTGTAAAGACGCAGCAAAACTCTCATCCCGTGCAGCATCGTCGAAGAGATCCCCCCTGTCACTGTTTGTTTGGGGGTGTTTACCCGATCGAACATTGACCAGAGCATCTGTCGCGTGGCTGCTCTGTTGTATTAAAAGCCCACAGAACCAATGAAACGCTCGTAGAGGAAAGCTAGAAGAAAAAGAAGACCAAGGTGAAGGCTTGAGGAAGCTGCGCAAGGTTCGTAGCAGGCCATTCGGTTGGAAGTGGTCAGAGCAAAGCCAGGGAGTATCGTGGGATTCAGAGGCATTCTGGTATCTCTTTCGCATCCGGTTCAAGCCGTGTCGAAGTCGCCGGAGGTCATCCAGAGGTTGCGGGGGGCCTGGAGCAGGCTGGCGAGCGGGAATAAAAGAAGAAATCATGGTAGGCGTAGCTGCGACGGCTAGTCTCGGGCACAGAGTATCGATGGAATAATCTAGAGTCGTTCTCAGGCTATAAAAGGACGTAAACAAAGGCTCTGGGAGCGCGGTTGACGAAAACGAGAGCCCGAAGTGATGATGCAGGGTTCAAGTTTCGCCCGAACACGCATGTGTGGGAGCCAGAATTAGTATGGATGGCTCATGGCTGCTGAGCCTGAGAGACAGTCCTCCAATGGCGGAAGGCAGCCTCAGCCCTCTAGGCGACCCAAATTTCATGGCGGGGGGCAGGTCGCCGCCTTGGTCTCAGACTCACACAGGGGTGTGGTCGTGTTGAGTAGTGATCAACTTGTGAAAACAGCCTTGTCTTAACTCTATATGTATGTTGCTTTTCCATCTCCGTTTTAGCGTTCCATAATCTCCAACTAAACATTGCATGGATCTGAGATGCTAGCTGACGGTCCACCCTTGTCGTCTAGGTAGTCAAACAGAACCCGCCAAAGCTTCAAGCACTAACGATCAAAGATTCCATATGCCTGACAAAGAAAGCCATTTCCCCAGAAACATATTCCAACTTGTTGACATTGTTCTGGCCCAGTCTAGAATGGTTGGGGTGTCCCGGTGGCCTCACGGTGCAACCGAGGCATGAAAAGTGGCAGTACAGACCTATTAGAGAGGGGGAAAACAATACCCAGCATGAAAACATGCGATAACATTGGCCTATGCGCATCGTTGCCATCTCTCTGGCAGTCATGCGGCCTTGGGGCATCAGCGCAGTCTTGTTAATACAAATTCACAGACTTCATGTAAAGTGCCCCCAACTGTCATCATGATTCATCCCTCGCTTCCTTTTCACCCTCAAGAAGCAGAACCACATTTCTACTACACTTTGTGCTGACAGTAATTCACACTCGTGTTGCCTGTACAACAAGAGTCTCCGAAGGGGAGCCCTTCAAGTCCCCGAGCAAGCGTTCCGGGGCGCAAGATACTCCCCGAGACTCACTCGCAAAGATAACCAGAATAGTGTGGTTCCACAGCGTCGGAAATACAGAACCTCGAATCCCGAGATCTAAAGACGGATATCCACGTAAGCTCCGCTGAGGCCGAGAATGCCAAAGGCTGGCTGTGCTCCCTGGTTCGGGCGTAGGGAGGCGATGAATGGTCAGCCATGTGAGAAATCTCGCCTCAAGCTCATTGGAATCATGGCCGCGGTCGTGGAGCTTCTCGCAAGATCTATACTGGAAAGAAAGTGACAGTCATGGGTTTGTGGTGCTTGCTTACCCGCTTATTAAAGTCTCCGAGGTATTCTAGACGCTTCCTTGCAGTCTCTGTCATCTTTGGGCTGGACATGCCTCTGCGGCGTAGTTGAAGGAAAGCATCTCGAACTTCTCCTGCTCGAATACCAGCAATTTCATGCCATTAACAGTTCAATCACGCTGCCTGGATGACATGCTGTCTCGGTGACACCCAAGCAGTGGCCAGTGGGATCGGTTGGCCGTAGGCCTCCGCATTATCTACTGTACATGAAACAGGAGGCAGATTAGGTGCCTAGCAATAAGCAATAGGCATCTATCCACGCCTTACCAGTAGAGGGATAGGTCGACTGCCTTCAGGATCATAAAGCGGGCGCTCAATCCTCCGAAGCCATCCATCTTGATGGGCGAAGGAGAAGGCAACTCGTCCGCGGTCGCTTGAGATCAGTTACTGGTGGAATTTACGGCGGCGAGCTGGTCAGAAATATTGATCTACATAATGATGGATCATTTATGAGGACTGTATGGGTCTGAGGAGACAGGAAGCTGAATATTACCCTTGGTGAGAACTGTGAGATCTTGGCCATGGTCTACAGCGCGGATTCCAAAAGTGTAAGTTTCTCCTTGATAGAACTAAACGGTCGCAACACCACGGAACATGTGCCTCTAAACACCAGAAAATATTCCATTCTCTAAACATTCTCACCCTTGCCCTCCGAGATTCGAACATCTCCCCCAAGGCGACCGACCCTCGACTAGCCCGAATCAAGCACTCGTGAGTCTGTCCATGCAAAGCTAACTCAGCACAAATGGCTCCATGCAGGGTTCCACTGGGCCGCTTAGGCATCGATGCGAGTCCTACTAAGGCAGACCACGTCATCTGTCTTCTAGGTGCTGTCCTGCGACGCATGCACAACTGGCTGCCATGCGCCGGGGCAGGCCGCTTCCACACCGGATCGACGGAAGCTACGTCTGACAGCTCAGCCATCCATGGGTGCAGCCCTGTTTCGAAGAGGGGATCAGGGGTGTTCCAAGGATCAAGGACGTGGGACGAAATGCGCCAGTGCTCACTTCATTACCCGGGTACCGATGAATTCTTCAGACAACGTATTCCCATCCTCACGAAGGGATACCTACTGAGAATCTGAACGAGCTAGATACAAAAGATGCAGCGAAACCAGACTAGCATGCTCACCGGGCATGCAGAAGCCACGTCGACACTGCGCCTTGTTTGAACCTAGCCTACCTAACCCACACCGCAACTTCCCCGAGCAGGTATTTTGGCGAGTTCTTCGTCAACCTAGGCCCTGATAGCGTTATCCTCTTACCCCGATATGTTTCTATGCGTAAGAATACGCAGATGAGGCGCTACTAGTGTGGTTTTGTCTCCAGGCCACATGCCTTCCATCAAGGTCAAGCAGGAAGAGCGCTGGGAAGAAGCAGACTTGCTCAGCTATGGATATTTCATATTTACCAAGAACTCTCTCCGTGCCTACTTTTGTCATTGGTACGATAACAGTCCATCTCTCGATTAGTCCAGCCACACCCGTGGATTCCACGCCGCGATCATCATCACTTCCAACAAACCCAACTGAAAAGGCACTCTTCAAGCAGCCATCTTCTCCTCGGCCACAACAACAGCATATTACCGTGAAGCCAGATGACTATTGAATGAAAAAACTTAAAACTCTAGCCGAGAGCGCTGATCTCTCCATCCTAGGAAGGGTTCGCTCTATTCAGAGTTCCCTCCAGGTTCTAAGCCACATTCACGCGCGTACCGGTTTCAGATGGAAGGATCTCGTCCAATCCCCCTTCGTGCTCGCATTCGCAATACATAGAGAGTTCCAGATTCTGCTCGCTGCGCCCTGGACTACCGGTCGTCCAGAATTCCGGGCATCTCAGGGCGGTTGCAAGCGTATACGGCCAAGCAGAGAAGTTCAACCTCTACAACACCAGTAAGGATGGGATAGGGGCTGAGCACCAACACGACTCATGAGTCACTTTCCAGGTCCTCGCCTGTTAATTGAGGCCTACCGGGCCCCCTGATGTGTTTTGAAGTTGAGCCGATGTCAAGGTAAAGTAGTGAGGCAAAACACGGGGTCTCCGGGGCGCCTGGTTCGCCACCACTTGAATTCTTTAAATGAGGCAGCCAGCCACAACCAGTTGCCAAGACCATCTGCAACCAACGAACCGCCGGGACATCCTTGCCACCGACGGCAATCCCTTCGTTTTGAGACTTCAGCTCTCGCCCTGGCGGGATCTGTTGGCTCCCGCGCTACGGAGTGTTTTCCGCCAGCAAGTAAAAGATCGACGACGTGTGCTCAAGACAGTCAACAATACTGAAGCCCCAACTTCGCCTTATTCTATTTCGAAGCGAGCTCTAAACAGCTATCAATCCATACCTATGAGTCAGAGCATCACCCATGGTTGAGCCCAAGTGTGCCCAACGAACTATTGACTCAACATTGCTGGAACCAATGATGCCAGTGGTGGCTGCAGTGTGTTCAATGAAGGTCTTCCCAATGACCAATGAGGCATGGCCACAAAGAGACATGCTGAGCTAGTGCGGTCCAGTAGAAACAGGGCTCATTGACGCTATGCAGTATCGCTTTATCGCCAAGTATCCATAACATGGGGTGATTAATGTCGAACGTCAGCAACGATGTAGGGCCATATACAAGGATATCTATGTTTCGATTGGGAAATAGTTCTCACCGAATGCCTCATCTTCTAAATATGGTATTTCCGGACACCGAGAACCAAGTCTCAGCTCGTATCGGGGAGGTTATACAAGCTACCTAGGGATAACCAAGGACTTGTTTAGAGGTGAACTTGTCGACAACTCGACATGCTTCCCGAGTACCTACAAAAAAAACAAGATTATGAACAACGCCGATTTCACCAGCCTATTTCAACTACTTGGTTCGAATGACGCTGATAGATAAGGTGCAGTTATGGTTAGATCAAAATTCTAGAACCAACGTTGGCGACCCATGCGCACCGCGATTATAATGCAGACTACCAAACAAAGAATTCACTGGCTTATTGCTATCCAAGGATCCTAAAAGGAGAAATAGAGGCGTTTTCGGAGGCAAAGTGGTGATACACGACCACAAGTCGGCCTCGGCTTGGTTCGGTCCTCTGAGGTGATGCGGCCTCCCCGAGACTCCGACTATCCACAGAGACACAAAGTATTAAGCACTGTGCTGATACCTAAGGCCGAGCAAGCTGAATATACGTAACAATGTTGCCTGGAAGTGGCAATGGCAACATCATCGCGGTATTTGTTACACAATGGTAGACCTATTGTGCCGAGGACTCCGCCTCATGTGGCGAATAGATGAGGAAGATGTCCCTCTCAACTGGATCAAGCCCACACACTCAAAAACAGGTATCTAGTTATGAGGCTTACGTTGACATGCAAGTCGGCCGCCGTGGAGGCAGCGAAACGGAGTCATAATACGTCCATGGAAAAGGGAAAGGGGCAACCGTGTTCATCTCGAAAGTCGAAACCCTCCAACGAGGATTGATACTAGAACAGAGCTTGCGTTTGGTGAGCCCCGATGCCTGCTTGTAAGATATTCTATGAGCATCTGCTTGGAATTTTGTATTGAGAATAGAAATCAAGATTTAATATAGTACTAGGTGTGGGCTCGCAGCATACAGCAGTTAACAGAACTGAGACAATAGCAGAACTCTTTTCATATGTTGAAAAATTAGATGGCGAGGGATCAAGGAATTTGCACCAAATGTGTAATCTGGGGCTCAATAACTAGAGTTGTGAGATCCTGCGAAAGACTGGCTGCCTCACGTCTCTAATCCCACAGTCCCCTCGATGAAGTTATCCAGAAAAGACATGTCCAAGTCCCGAAACTCCCAGTCTGTGATAGCATTCTGTTCAAATGCAGGGCACTCGTCAGTGTGATCGATCTCGTCTGCATTTCCATCTATAGTTAGAGTGGCATGCTGCGCTGGTGGTGGACTTTGCGCAATATCTCCACGGGTTGCATTGTCCAGCTGCCTATCCGTCGTTGCTGGTAGGTTTCCGTTTACACAGGCAGGGGCTTGCAGTAGCTTCTGAGAACCCTGAGGCTCGATTCTAATGACGCAGAAATGGGGAACGTAGATATCCAAGATGCTGTCGTCGTCACTGAGCTTGACTCTGCACCCAAGGTCCTCTTCCTTCTTGGGCTCAGTGACGAAGGTGACATTATATCTGGCACCAGATGCCACATCTTTTTCAATGGCTAGGAGGTGTTGAAGAAGAGTAACCACTCTGCCTGAGATGGGGTCGTCATTTAGGCACACGACTTCTTGCATGTATCCCAGAGTCTGCTCCAACATGCCACGGTCACTCAGCCTCTGATGTGCCAGGAAGTGGAATCCGGCATTCTCAGAGCCTCGGTTGCGTTGGTCGGTGATGTGTGCTAGACACAAGGCTGTACTAGAAATGAAGACCAACAGGTCTACACCTCGACAATAATAACTCGCAGATCGGAATTCGCGAAAGGGGGCGAATCTGCAAAGAATCTCGCGGCTCGCTGTGACTGCTGTCATCCTATTGTACTCATATCCAGGTTCGACATTTGACCGCAAGAGAAGCGGCAGATGTACTTGAAGGAGGAGATGATAGTACATGAAGTGATCGTTGAAACGAAGTGTCTCGCGAATCCTCTCCACGTGGCCAGCAGCTGAGGGAATAGTCGGGGCTACCCAGTATTGGGCGGGCATTGTTCTAGAAGCGTCCTGTAGAATCTTTCCAATCTCTTTGACCTTGTTCTGATCGTACATGTCGGATGGGTCGCGTTGCAGAATACGACCGCATGCAACAGTACAGAGACGATGCATACGCTCTGATAAGACGCAAGACTCGAGGGCCTCAGGACTGGCGTAAGAATCGTCGAGTGAGCTTTGAGGTAGTCCCAACATCAACGAGAGGTAACGGTCGAATTGGATGAGACGAAACCACATATCATCAGGCTTGATGTTGGCGCCTTTGAGCGAAGGTGGTTTGACTCCCCGGTTCAGGCCGAGCATCTGGGCAATCATGACTGCTCGACGAGCAGCGAGCCATGAGCGGCGGAGATTTCCCGAATAGTTTTCGTATAGAGCCTCAAGTAAGATGCATTCGATACCTTCGAGTGAGGCAACCAGTTCGTCGTTGCATGTCACTAGGTTGTGACATGTCTTGACTACCCGACACATGATATCGTAATAGTTGATGCTAAGACTGTCGAGGCGTTTGGTGGATGAAGATGGCATGCCCTGGAGGAAGGTTGCCAGTATCAGGAGCTTCCGGGCAAACAGAGTTGGGTGTGATCCTGACGACGGTAGCTGCAGCAAAGTCTTTGGTGATGGTGTAAAGCCGATTGATTCGGTAGGTTGCGTGCATGTAACAGCGCGAATGATGGATGAAGTCTCTACTGGAAGTGCGATGATAGCGTCCAAGTCTTGCGAGGTTGGCCAGGCGGCCACAAGACCTCGACGTAAGTAATCATGATGTGCTATTGTCGATGGATCTTGCTCCTCGTCAACAACCGTCGGCGCCAAGCTTGTTGTTGATGTAGGTCGTGGACTTGATGTAGCCTCTTCTTGGGTATCTCTCTGCTACAACATTAGTACCAAAGGTCCAGCATGGACGCCTTTCCACGTACCAAAGTGCCACGACTTGAACGGCGGTTGGCATTGCCTGATCGAGTATCCGGTGATGAGGACCGGCTTTGCCTATCCCTGTAGCTCCGTCGCCGTGATTCTGATCTCGCCGGCGAGACCAAATCGTCTCTGTGACGGGCGGCCTTGAGCAGCTGACCGACCAAAGCCTCAACCTGACCCAGCCTATCGACAAGTCCCTTCTTGCTTCCAGGAGGAGGTGGCTCATCAGTCGACTCTTGACTGACACACTCAGTCCCCCGACGCTTACAACCTTCGCACACGTCCTTGGTAGAAGCCGAAAACGTACACCGCGCCTTGCGCCGCTTGCACTCCCAGCAGCTCTGCGTACCCTTGCGGATCTTCCGGCGTTTCAGGGCCGGCGCCGAATCATCCAATGAGGGCTCACGGGCTAAAAAGGCAGTTTCCTCCATGATCCGAGTCGAGATTGAGCGTGAACGGAATCCGCGTGACGGGAGGATGGGAAATGTGGGAGGTGTGGGCTTCGTTCGACCGCCGCTTTGACGGAGATGTTGAGCACGGCATTAGTCAGCCCGCCCCCGGCAGCGGCGGCGGAGTTAAACCCGATCTGGTGTTAGCACCAAATATTGTTCATTTTGCATAAACTGCTAATAGAGTGATTGTACGTTATTACTGAGTGTCCGTTTGATCGGCGGAGAGTGTATTGTGATGATGGCGGGAAGACGATACCTTGAGGCGCCTATAAGTAGGACGTCTATCCTGACCATGTCAGCTATCGAAGAAGTCATTAAGCACTCCAACAATATCACTTCTATATCTTACATAAACACCCTCACCTTAAAGACAAAATGGTCAAGATTGCTATCGCCGGTGGATCTGGCAGTAAGTCCTCCCCTAAATTCACTCGGTACTCACTAACCTCTCAGATGTCGGCCAGGAGATCCTCGACGCTCTTGTCGCCAGGAACAAGCACGAGATCATCATTCTATCTCGAAAGGTTCACATCCAACTCGTCCCTCTACATGTTCTTGCGCTGACTTTCTCAGGATGCTCCCAGCACTGAGCTAGCCCCTGGCGTGAAATGGGCCACAACCAACTACGACGATGTCCAGCAACTGGCCGAGGTCCTGGAAGGCGTCCACACCGTGCTCTCCTTCATCTCCAACTCTCAAGACCCCAACGCCACGGCGCAGAAGAAGCTGATCGATGCCTCGGTCCAAGTTGGCGCGAAGCGATTCGCCCCTAGCGAGTGGGCTTCGTAAGTCAGACGAAACCTCCCAAGTACAAAAACACGTCTGACACTCGCAGGTCCAAGTTTGACCACATGTTTTGGTATGGCTTCAAGGAGGAGACGCGCAGGTATCTCGCAGAGCTCAACAAGGACAAGAAGGCAAGTCAGCAATACAGACTTCATCCCAGCTTGACTAACCCATCTTCTAGGTCCTCGAGTACAGCCTCTTCCAGCCGGGTCTCTTCACCAACTACATGACTTTCCCCTTCAGCTCATCCAAGCATGTCGACCTGTTCGAGACTCCAATCAACTTCCACCAGCGCCGAGCCCTCATCTGCCAAGGCGGTGAGGACGATGTCATCACCCTCACGACTGCTCAGGATACGGCCAAAGTTGTTGCGCTGGCTATTGAGTATGAAGGAGAGTGGCCCCTCGTGAGCGGTATCAGGGGTGCAGACATTACCGTGAGCGAGCTTATCGCCCTCGGAGAGAAAATCCGCGGTGAGTTGCTCTATTCTTCTAATTAAGCATTAAACCCTAACATGAATCAAGGTGCACCATTCACCGTAGAGAAACTCAAGCCTGAAGACCTCAAAGCCGGCGCCATCAAGTCCTCCTGGATGCCCGTCGTCACCCATCCCTCCGTCCCCGTCGAGTCCCGCGAAGCCCTGGCCGGAGTCTTGCTCACTGGTTTCTTGCTGGGCGGCTTCTCTGCCGGAAACCTCAAGGTCTCTGATACGTGGAACCAGCTCCTCCCGGATTACAAGTTCACGCAGCCCGAGGATTTCCTCAGCGAGGCTTGGGCGGCGATTGATGCTGGTGCCAAGAGTGTTTTCACTGATTATTAGAGGTGTGGCGGTTACTAGAGTAGATAGATATCTTTGAATTTCATATACAACTTTGGAGGAATTTGTATCTCGTCTACCAGTCTGAGGAGCCACCACCTCCTCCACCACTGTCACATCCACCACTGCTACC
>JABFEX010000275.1:0-47444 GCA_013623515.1 Fusarium illudens
GAGTATTCGTATCAATTATCCGTACCATGACGACGGAGCGAGGTGTGTAAGTGAGAAGAGAGGAGAGGGGACGGATGTCGCGTATAACAAGAGACTCGAGTCGAGTCGGCAAAATCCCAGAATAGGAAACCCGGCGAGATTATTATTAATTACCTAGTTATCACATTCACATGGGAATGAGAATGGGGAAGGAGACATGCAATTCCATTAGACCGACAAAAGAAAGCTCCATGGTTCGTTCCTTCCCGTGCTCGCTCATCATGCCCACGATCATGAATGAAGGAAGAAAGGGAAGGAACGAACGCGCGCCGTGGAAGAAAACCTCATTTCCACCCGATCTTGCCGAGCGACATAATTTCTTTTTTTCTTCCTTTTTATATTTTTTTGCACAATATCCAGCCTCGTCGCAACCGTCCCCGCCGCCAACCATAGCCTCATGGCACTTTTTTAATTTTTTTCTTCTTTCCATGGCCATCTTCGTGTCGTGGATTTCGTCCTGCTTTGTCCGCTGGCGCAGTAACCAAGGTTCAGGTCCCAGGGAGCCGGGTTCCCCGTACCGCGTCGTGCCGCGTCGTCGCCCCGTGCGTGCGGTGAGCGTGTTATTTTTTGCTCCCTCCATGGTCTTATTCCTCGACCTCGAATATATTATTACTTTCCTCTGCTCATTTCTCATTTCTGCGAACTCCGAATCCGCCATTGTTGATCCTCGTACGGCTCACTTTTTTCGAGACCCGGCGCATCAGTATCGACTGCAGCACGGCGGGAGCAGCCCTGGAAAGAACCCTTGCGGCTCATCGATTTGGCGCGGTTCTTTGTTTACTCACTCACCAATCGTTTCGCCTCTTGCATCTATCTGGCTCAACTAGAAAGCATTGACATCTGCCGAACGCGTGACACCTCTCGAGCACTCGATCCCAAGCTTTGAATTCGTCAACGGCATCATTCAGTCGTCTCTCGATTGGACCAAGCGTGCGTCAGTCATCCGTCCTCGTCCCTCGTCACCGTCCGTCCTCAAAGCCCCCCCGCCTGAGGCTTCGACAACTGCTACCCGCATTTCGTCGTAGTGCCCGGTGGTATCGCCAACACCCTCGAGGACTCGATCCAACTAGACAAGCCCCTGGCCAGCTGCACCGGCGCCCAGTGGTGCATTGCGATAGTGGTGCCTCTTTCGGGCTCGGGGTCCCTTGTCTAGCCTGACAGGCCATCTCGCAGACCCAGTATTGGGACAAAGACCCCCCAGTCGGCAGCCCGCTGACCGTCTTGCTAGGCCTGTTGTCCGCGCTGCTCACCGCCTGCCCTGCCCATTCGCTGGACCTGGAGGGCGCCTCGGCTTCTTGCCTTGGACCTAATTACTGACTGCACCACGTCCACGTCGGTCTCACGCTCCCTCTGCTGGCGACTCTCTCACACTCACTCACTCGCGCTCGCTCGCTCGCTCACACCTCAACCCAGAGCGCGACTGGCCGGCCGTTATATCAACATCCCCCAACGAGCCTGCTGTCCTGTCGTTCCTCCGCCATGCTATCCGGTGCCGCCGCCTCCGCGTTTGCTCTTTGCTGCTAGTCTCTCGTTTTCTGCCGAGCCTTCCATTGTAGTCCTGTGGTTGTTGGCTCCCCAGTGTCGCGCGTTCGTTTGCCCGCCTGCGTCTCATTCGCCGTCAGTGTACGTTCGTTCAGTTGACCGCGGTCCATCAACGCTGGGCCCTGGGTCGTTCATGCGTATGCGCCCTCGTGTGTACCGTTCGCCTCTGATCTCGAAATAGGTCAATTGGTCCCAGGAGCATTCGGTGATCGATCCTGCGCCGTTCAAGCGTCACCTGTCACTCGTTCTTGTCCCGACGCTCTCGTTCTGGATCTTCAATCTCATCTCATCGCCCGCCTTGGAGCCAACCATCACCACTTCGTCCCGGACCCAATCAAAGCCTGCCAGCTGTCGCGCGCGCGCCTTCAACTTGGCTGCCCGACCCGTAGAGTCGCCCCTCTGCGGACCAAGTAGCCCTTCGCCTCCTGTCTCTAGGCTGCTCCGGCTGCCTCTCATCTGGTCGCATTGCGCGAGCTCCTGCGCCGTGCCGCAACGACCTGCACTTCGCTTCGTTCCCGCCGTGCGTCTCTCTGCAGCGCTGTGGAGCTCGGTACCGGTTAGTCCAGCCAACCTCTTCCTCCTTGCCTCCATTCTCTCCTGTTTCCCTGCTTCTCCCTCTGCCGCATGCTCTGCTCCTGTCCATGACGCCTGTCACCCGTGCTTTGATTCATATGCGAGGCTATTCCCTTCCCACCCTCGTCGCCCCTCTGCTCCCCTGGTCGACATATCGAGACTGAACCAATCCCCTAGTCTGGGCCGTGGATCCTCTGCGTCTAGTTCATCCCGCTTCGACTATCCCCTTGAAACTCTGCGCTGGGCTGCATGGCGTCCTCCGAGGTTGACCAAAAGTTTCTCGGCAAGCTGGCCAAGGCTGTCGAGAATGACAACCCCCTCCTGGCCTCGATGCTCTTCAAGATTCTGGGCTTGTCTCTGAATCTTGCTGAGCAGCTTGTCGCAGCCAAGAAGCAGCGCCGTCCCGACTATGAGCCATCCCCCAATGCCGTGCGTCGCGTCTTGCGCATCATCTGGCTCTCCCGCGAGGGCAGGACAATGCTCGAGCAGTACGTCATCCCCATGGTTGGAAACTATGGCGAACTCAAGGTGCTCGCCTACAAGCTTCGTGCTTCCTTCTCGCACATCTATGCCCTCTTTGGCAACCAACCTATAGTCTCAAACTTGGGCAGGTACACGCCAGACGTCACAGCTGGTCTGACGCCACGGTTGGACAAGGGAAAGGGACGGGCCATCGACTTGGAGGTTGACTCGAGACCTTCTTCGGTACAGCCAACTCACCCTCTGGAGGGAGGCCCTGTTATGCCGCCTCCAGGATTCGAGGACCGAAGCATGCCTCTCTCTCCCGGCTTTCTCATCCCGGCCAGGGACTATCTCCCAGAGGCGAAGCAGCACTTCCTCGAAGCCATCCAGCTTGCCGACTCTCTGCTCTGGGGATCGCATTCCCTCCGACTCTCAATCAAGACCGAGTATGCCGCCTTCTTGTACGAATGTGCCCACGACGCCGAGGCAAGTCGAAAGCTCGCCAAGGACACCATTGCGGAAGTTTATGAAGCTACCGAGGGAATGGACGACGACATGTTTGGCGACGCTTGCGAATTGGTTACGGTCCTGGGCAAGATGATGAAGCGTGGTCTCGGCTCCAGCGGTAATTTGCGTGCTAGCAGAGCGTCAGCATCAAACCAAAGCCCTACACCCAGAATCACCACGGTCCCAGGGATGGAGAACCCGATATGAGGAGCAGGTGTGTGATATTTGTTGGAAAATCGCAATGCTTTGATCGCGGGCGCATAATCGCGAGCACTCGTGGGAGGCTATGAGAGCCAGGGAAGCTTCACGTCGGGCCTGGATGGATACTTGTTCGCGGCATGGGCAACTTGATGCGAACAGGGACAGACCGACACTGCTTGGGCCCAGGCATTGGTTGCACCACACCGGAGTTGAACTACGACGGATCATTTTGAGTCACGACGGGCGCGCCAAGCAATACCTACCTACGGTACTTTGGGTTGAACCAGTCTCGGCGGGCCGTTCCGCACGGCACGGCACATCACAGCACCACACGACACGACGCGACACGACACGGCGGCGTGTGGGGATTCTCAGACATGATCAACGAGAGGGAGAGCCTTGCCTGTTTGAACCAGCAGCTCACGGCACATACGAGCTTATCCATTCATTCTTGATTGATGGGCATACCTATACAGGGCACTCGAAGCCTCTGACACGATCGAGGAGGGGGTACAGCATACGGACGGCGTCGGGTGCTGTTTCACGCAGTCAGTCAGTCAGTCAGTCTCACTACCTTGGCAGGTACTCGTGAGCCGTGGACACATCCGTGCCAGTTGACGCAACGCGAGGACTAATTTCTCCCTCGTGTTTGATCTACTCTTTTACTTCTTCGCTTCTACTCTGTTATTTGATACCCAAATATTTCTGGACTCTAACAAGCATGTGTGTTTACTATTCTACGTATTCATCTATTGATGATTTGTTTTCATGTTGTTGTTGTTGTAGGGTCTCGGCTGTTGGTGGGAAAATAGAAGAGAGGGTATCACGGAGGGAGGTTCTGTCTGCATTGACTGATTGTTCTGTTTGCATTGGTTGGTTGGTTGATTGATTGATTGATTGGGCATGTCTGATAGATGTAAGAAAGGGTACCTAGCATGTTTATTGACAATACCCAGGACGTTTGCCTCGAATCGTCGTCGTCGTCGTTTGTCTGAATCTGGTTAAAAACGTCGAACGAGTCTTATTGTCGTCTGTCTATCGAACGTCTATCGAAATGGCATCCAACGAGAAAGGATCAATCCAACAGAAAAGGATCAACATCCAATCTGGGCTCAACTCGGAGAACAAGCTGCAAACCTCTATAAAGACCAAATCTCGACATGATTCAACTCCGAGATCAACCTCGACCTCGCACTCGCACTCGCACTCGACCTCGTCTCTCTCTCTCTCTGCGACTCACGACAACATCTGGTTATACCCTCGAGAACCATGATCCTTCTTGGATCGTGAGGTATACTCGCGCAACAAGGCCCTCACTCACTGTCAGGGGTATACTCCATCTCCGATCAAGATTCCTCGTCCTGGGACTCCTCATCCTGGGACTCCTCATCGTCTTCAGACTCCTCATCGTCTTCAGACTCCTCATCGTCTTCAGACTCCTCATCATCTTCAGACTCCTCATCATCTTGAGACTCCTCTTCGCCTTGAGACTCCTCCTCGCCTTGAGACTCCTCCTCGCCTTGGGACTCCTCCTCGTCCTCGCACGACGCGTCCTGAATCCATTCTTCGACCTTGCGTCGACCCATCTCCTCCCGCTCGGCCTCGGCGTTCTCACACTTGGCCCTGATCAGCTCAAGGGGAACCATGCGGCCCGTCACGTTGAAAAAGTTGGCTTGCATCTCCAGCCAACGGTTGCGCTTGTACTTGCTGTCGAGGGAGCCAAGGAGTTCGCAGTCTCGCCAGCCCAAGATGGCGTCTGGCTTGGGGTGGATTTCAGCTGGGTAGAGCGACTTGTATATGTGGCTCTGGAGATAGCGCATATCCGCGCGCTTGTCTAGGGTGCCGTAGATGATTTGAGACCCGGAGCTGCCTGATCGGACGTCTGACGACTCGGAGGATGCGTCCTCACCGGAACAGGACTGGGCACTCTGCTCGGAGACCTTTTCCTTTGCCTTTGCCTTTGCCTTCTTGTTCTCGGCCGCAATCTTGTTGTTGCGGATGCCCTTGTGCCACTTGTTGTCGACGGGGCTCTTGGCCTTCTCCTTGCCCTTGCCCTTGTCCTTTCCCTTGGGCTTGATCTCTTCCTCCTCGCCAGACTTTTCGTCAGTATCAGCCTCAGACTTGTCTTCAGCCTCGGGGCTGGTATCGTCATCGGTCTCAGTGGCAACGCTCGAAGAGGGCAGCTCTGGCTCCTTCTTGGCAGGCTTGTTCTTGATTTGCTTCCAGCGGGCAATGCAGCCGATTCTGGTCTTTCCGAGCGCGGTGGCGATCTCGGCCCAAGTTAGCGATGTGTCGCCCTCCTTCATGCCACGGAGGAGACACTCCTGAGAGATGGACCACTCGGGGTCTTCCTCTGAGGAGGAGCTCGCATTGGCCTCCGAAGTTGAGACATTGGAAGCATCGGTAGTAGCATCCTCTTTCTGGGGATCGGACTCTATGATGACGGCGGGGGGGATGATGGACTCGTTTGATCTGAAGGTGACGATAGGGGCAGGACGTCGTCTGGCCTTGACACACATGTTTTTGGTGCACTTCTTGACGCAGCCCCTGACGCAGGTGCTGCCGTTCTCCGACGAAGATGCGTACGTGGACGCCAAGTAAGAAGAGGTGTCGGCGGCCGATGAAGCGGAGTTGCGCCTGAGGGAGCTGCGTCTGATGGGGGTGCCGTCGAGCTCATAAGGAGGTCGAACCACGGGGGTTCCCTCCAGCTCGTAGGGAGGACGGGCCACTGGAGTGCCCTCTAGCTCGGCACGGCCAGGGATGATGGGACTGTGACCCATGAATGCGTTGGTAATGAGGATTTGGAAGCTCCGCGGTGAAAGCGGGTTGAGAGGCATGATGGATAGAGGTGACACTCGAGGGTGTCGATGGTTGTGGCTCGAGGGTCTCGATGGTTATGTGCCTTGGGGCTTGGGGGTCAGGGTTGTAGGGGGTGATGAGTGAAAGAGACTTGCTCGGGTTGAGATGATGAAGGATGAAAGTCTGGGCTTGGAAGCACCGAAAGCTTGGGCGCGATGACAGACGACGAATCTATGATGCGACACTCGAGGTGGTGAATGAAGGATGCTTTGGGAGGAGAAGAAGAGGGAAACCCGAGATGGTATTCAAGGTTGGGAGGGAAGAATGAGCGCCTGCCGCTCGATCGCGTAATCAGAGACGACAAATACCGGTTGCGATACTCCAAGAAGTGAATGAAGATGCTTGGGAGGAAGAGAAGAAGGGGACCCGAAATGGTATTTAAGGCGGAGTGGGAAGAAGCATCAACGCCTGACGTCCGATCGCGACGCCGGAGGAGACGAGAGCTCGTTGCGATGCCTCAAGAAGTGAATGAAGATGCTTGGGAGGAAGAGAAGAGGGGGGAGGGGACCCGAGATGGTATTCAGTGTTGGGTGGGAAGAAGCATCAAGGACTGACGCCCGGTCGCGAGGTCGGAGAAGAAGAGAGCTCGTTTCGATACCTCAAGAAGTGAATGTAGATCCCTGGAGGGAAGAAGGCAGAGAGGCGAGAAAGGAAGAGATCTTGGGGCAAAGAGGTCGAGAGGCTCAGAAGCCTGAAGGGCCTGTGGCTCAAGAGCGACACAAGAGATGAAGGCTATCAGATGCGATGATCCAAGCGATGAAGATGATGCTTTGGAAGAGAGGAAGAAAGGAAACGAACCCGATATCTCGAGATGATTGAGTGCGTGTGTGTGTGTGTGTGAGGAAGAGGAAGAAGAGAAGAGAAGAGAGGATGCTCAAGAGATTCTGCCTTTTTGTGTGTATCCCTCTCCTAAACAAACAGCTGCCGAGCAGTGTCAGGGCGGTCAATTATTCTGCCTCTTGTTTTGGAGAACACGACGAGTGCAGTGTTTGGCAGTGCCAGAGCGTGGCTGCTAGTGAGAGAGAGGGACCGTCCGGCAGAGTCGACGCATGGCCGAGATTGATTTATGCTCAACTAGTAAGTAGGGAGGGACTTTGGTACAATACAGAATCAATCACGAGTTGTCCAGCGCATTAGCTATTGTCTACGGGGGTACTCGTATGCTGTGATGTAATTCATGGTGTTTCTTGTTGTCGCTTCAGTTGACCAAGAGACACTCTACTCCGTGCCACCTCAACATCTTCGACCGTCAAGTACTTGCAGTGATTCTGGAGAACATATACCGGCTGATACTATTAGCAACAGTCGTTATTGTTTCTTTCCGCTTCCTTGCCCATGTGTAGCGTCAAGGGGAGCGAGTGTTGGGCACAGTCGCGATGAACATAACAACGGCATCAACACTATAACCTAGAGGACGTCTACCTTGACCTAGATTAATGGTAGTCATCTCCTCAAGATAGCAACCAAGTAAAAGATAACTAACTTATCCTCTTCTCACGATAGATAACTAAAGTTTAGTCTGATCATGACCCAATAGGGCTGTCGCCATTTTCGCTGACTCATCTCGCAACTCGCTCAATATCAGGATATCGCTTGACTCGCACTACCTATCAACCTACCTAGTTTCTGCCTCTACCTCTAGGAACATCACTTATTGAACCAAAACACTTGTTTATTCCAAAGAGCAAAGCGAACACTCTATACAAGAGTTCAAGTACCAACACAATGGCCGACACCTTGCCTCCCCTCCCCACCGAGTACGCCAAGGGCCTTGAGCTCATCGACGCCGCTCACGCCGATGACCCGAGGACAGCTTCAAGCCCTGATGGAAAGACTCTTCCCTACGAGCTTGACTATGCCCGCAAGATGACCAAGTGGCTCGCCCTCCGATCACCATCTGCCGGCCCTGTGCTCCAGCTCGCCTGTCGAGCCCAGCACTTCCGGAGGTTTGTACCTTGACCCTACTCGCGAATGGATAGTTTCATGAGACTCACCAACTGCCCACAGATGGGAGATCCCTCGGAGCAGCTATCCCATGACTCGTCCGGGCTATCTCAGTTGGCGTGCAAAGCTCAAGGCCCAGGCCGCCATCCAAGTCGCTGAGCTGCTCGCCTCACCAGACATCCAACCCCCAATTCCCGAGGAGGACCGCGCCCGTGTAGCCGCCCTGATCCGGAAGGAGAACCTCAAGTCTGATGAGGAAACTCAAGTCCTCGAGGACGTGGCCTGCCTGGTCTTCCTCGATGACCAGTTTGATGATTTTGAGAGCAAGTCGGACCTCGACGAGGACAAGATGGTGGGCATCCTCCGCAAGACATGGGGCAAGATGGGTGAAAGGGGGCATCAACTAGCTCTCGAGATGAACCATAGTGAGCGAGCCAAGGAGCTGATAGGAAAGGCACTCGCCGGATGAATGAGTACCATTGTCAGCAGCAACACTTCTGTCTGCTGACTCGACGCAGCTTGCTGAGTGAACCGTGACTGTTGCGTTGCATATGGTGTCATTCACAAACATGATCCAGAGTGCGGCTCGCCCCAGCAACATGTCTACCATGTACCCGGAGAGGCTCTCATGCTAGGGAAGGGCAGAAACAAGAGTCAGCTAGGTAGACAGCACGGGAATTCACCTCGAACCATTGAATACCTCAAGATTCCAACCTACCTGTCCCCTTGCATGGCATCACGTACCTGGCCATGATGGATCTCGGCGCCGATGAACCAGGAAACCCGCCTCTGGCCCAGGAATTCTCGACTGGAAGGGAGAAGAGGATGACCATACGCCGTACCGTACGTAGCACAAGGGCGGCAAACCTGCATCTGCGCCTGCGCCTGCGCCTGCGCCTGCAACGCCTCGTCGAGAGCCGAGAGTCGAGTCTTGAATGGCTTGGCCCTTTCTCTCCCCTGACGCGTCATTGTACATATCTAGAGTCCGTAAATTTTCGGCCCCGACGTCGCTGCCGATCCGGGATGTGCTTGCATGCATCCATGTCGACAATCACTAACGGCAGCAGGGCAGCCACCCCCAAGCGTCCGTCTCTCGTCTCTCGTGTCGCACAAAGCCCTGGACGTGGCGTCGTTGCGTCGGAAGCCAGGACGCGGGCGCGTCTGCCAGTTTGAGAGATGGCCACCTGTGGCGTTGGAGATGGCCATCGAAATACACCCATTGGTCTGTCTCCATCCCCATCTCCATCGTCGAGGCTGCTCGCACACACCTCCTCCTGCTTCGTTTTCTGCCATGCCATGTCGCCAGCCTTACACGCTTCACATCTGCCGTGCCCCCAGAGGCTTGAGCCCACGAGTTAGCGTCTGACTGGCAACAAGGGATCGTCCGTGTAACTGTCGGGTTCGCTGTGATGAAACTGCTCGTCGGTTGGTCTGGGGTAACACAAGAGATCCAGCGTGCCCTCGATCCAGCACACCGCAGAACGTCACCGTCATCAGACATTCCCAGAGCCCTGGTAAACCGCCTTTGCAGTTTGGCAAACTTCCCGATATCGTATTTTGACAACCACATCGCAACTTGGCCATCCAATGGGTAGGTGTGCACCCCTCCGAGGCTGCCTCTGACTTCAACCGTAGCTTGTGACGCTTCGTGGCTTGTCTGCTGTGATTCCTGTCCGCCTCGTCTTTTCTCTTCCCTCTCCAATCTTTTAGAGGAGGCTCCGGAAAACGATGCCACGCTAACTTGGACCGCATCTTGACCGGGTGAGATCGTCGGGTCAATTTGCATTTGGCAGCATCGCCATATAATACCCCGTCCTTGGCCATCGACTCGACTCGACTCGACTCCCCTCGTCTCGTCTCGTCATGCTGTGTAGGAGCGCGACATGGTGCTTCGAAACAAGCAAAATTAGTCAAGTCCAACATCGTCGGCATCTTCTCTTCCGAGTGCACGTTTGAGACAGCCTTGCAAGGGGTCCGACTCCCTTATTCTCCAGTCAATCTCGATTCTCCAAGAAGCAGTCGCATATTCTTCAGTAAGTGTTTGTCGCATCGTGGCGGGGCCTCTGCACTAACCGGTCAGCGGGAAGGCTGATGAGCTCACCGTTCTCTCACCTCCAACTGGATGTTTGTTTGGTCAAGTTGATCGTGTTCCAGCATCGCAACCTTCAGCCCGACCAAGTGAGTGCCAGATCCGTCCACCACCCTGCAAGGGAGCATGTCAAACCTTCCTTCAGCCAAGTTGACAGGTCGCATCTGGTCGTCACACCGGATCTGAAAGCACAAGCCCATGATTTGCCAAGCGACACCTGCAACTTCTCATGCCCATCGACACGCTGCTCCCCTGCCACCCTGCAGCTTTCAGCTGGAGCCAGGTTTGGAGCCTCAAAACTCGAACCCGCAGTTGCACCTCGTGGTGGCCAAGGCATCCATCCATCCATCTTGGGTTCCGTAATCATTATGCGGAACGCGCAGACGTGCCTACCATGGATGTCCACGCGTGCATCAAGGAACCTCGGTTGGCGGCCCAGACAGGCTGCTGCCGCTCAACCAAACCACATTATGGTGGCGCCTGCTGCGCTAACATGGCGGATGGACCGCATCATGGTTCTGTCTGGTTGCAAGGGTTGGACGTCTTGAAAAGTGGTTTTCTCCGCCTCCAACTTGCGTAGCCTTTGACTGATATGCTAATAGGGTCAATATGGGTCTTTTCTCACGAGTATGATTGCTTAGTTGTTAGCAAGTTCTCGAGGATACATACCTACCCTGCCATGGTATTATGTTAAACAAGTACCAATACGTCCTTGTTAGTTTCGAAATAACTCTTCCAACCCTTGCAACCTGTAGGGGGCCGGCACTGTGGTCGACACCGATCTATCTGTCTCGGGGGGCGTGGGGACAGGCAAGCTTGTTGCTTTTCCAACCAAGATCTGGCGGTGCTAGACGCAGCTGAAAAGTGCGTCACCCGTGATTCAACTATCAAGACAGCACGAGGGCATTGGACGGCGGGCCGGGTAGCGTGCTGTAGTCTCCTCTGGCGCCGGCCCCTGTTCGACGCGGACGTCGATGGAGTCCGAAGGGATGGTAACCGCGCCGCCACACCTGCGGAGCTAGTCGTAGATCCCATCTCAACTCTTTACCTCGACTTGTTGGGCGTCTTCCATCACCTGGGACCACCCTGGGAACGCCAGGGGGTTACCACCAATCAGCAAGGCTGCGCGGCGCCCAGTCCACAGGTCCCCTGGGACGGTAGGGCTCTTGTCTTGTCATGTCCGCGGCGGTTCAGCAGTTTGTCGCACCGATCCCGCTGGTAGCTATCTGATCGCGAAATCTCCTAAGAGAGCCGACTGGGAGTACTGTAGTGTGGCTGGTGCTATACAATGTGCATGTACATATCTATTCAGAATGTCAACATTGGATGCCGAGTCTGGATGACAAAGGGCTCCCAGTATTAGGTAGCCAAGCAAGTCCACTTGCACGATTCGAGTGGGCCGGCTAGTGGCGAAAAAGCCATCAAGGGGCCGGCTGACATCAAGCAGAGTTTTCCTTGATCCTAGGACTCGAGAGCCTGGTGAGCCCGATTCCCCTGTTCCTGGCGTCAATGGGCGGGAAATGTTGTCTGACCTGCTGGAATCGAGAACCATGAGATGGCGCCGACAGCAAACTGTCCTGGAACATATTCGTTTTGGCAGCTAATGGTCGGCGACTAACGTTAATGATGGGCAGTCGATGAATACAGCCGAGGCAAGGAGCAACTTTTCTCGAGCAAAGTGGCAGAGAGCTGAGCCTGGGCCCCACAGACGATGCATCGTCATAGTTGCTGAATGGGGCTTGTCTCCCGCGCGGTGTATCATCGCCATCCTTGATGGCCTGAAGGTGAAAGGGTCCTTGTTGGCCACCGCTGGCGTTGACCAACAGTTCGTTTGGTCCTTTGTCCCGCTCAATTCGCTAGTCATGTCCTCGCGGCTGCAGTACCCAAAGTTGCATGTGGGCGCTGTCTGAGGGGAACAGGTCGATTCCCAATCGACCGGGTCCATCGGGGACGAGTGTGACATCGTCGTCGCGTTGCTTTTTCCGTTGCTTTTTCTTGTTCCGATATGAGTATCCTTGCTGCTGGCCAAGATCCCTGCTTTTAATTGTGTGCCATTAATGTTGTGATAGAAAACTTGAGTCGCGAAAACGGGCGAGAATAGGGGCAGCTCCTCTCGGTCCCGTCAAGGACAATGGTTTGCCGAGGACCTGGGCGCGAGTCATGTTAACCGCCGGCCAAGAAACCATTGACAATTGATCCTGCTTCACTCGAGTCAACTGACACCGGGGCCGTCCCGGGCGGACGCTGCTGAGGTAACTGGGTGCATTTTTGCCGTCCCTGGTCCGTGAAAAGACACTTGATAATTACCTGGGAATGGGTCTCGAGGAGGCGAAAGGCTCGTCTATCTCGAACGGGCATTTAGATCTGGCGGCTGGCCAACCAGGTCCCCTGAAGCAACCCCCTGCTACGCCTCAGCTCTGGGCCCTAGTTAAAGATGATCAGCTAGTGACAAGCCTCTTTCCGCGTCCCCGTTGCATGTCTTGAGCTTGACCGGGGTCTGTTAGACGGTGCTCAGCCTGGGTTTGCCTTTGTTGAGTAATAATCAAATCTGACGTCGATTCCGTGGTTGGTAGCAGGCTGATGGAGATCGGAGCTGGGACCCAAGACCACGGTACGGCACCACAGGCATGCATGCACAACAGTGAGTGAATGCCTGCACAAGGATAAATATACCGCGTGCTATACTTGCGGTTCCCGGGCTGCAAGGTGATGAGCTTTTGGCGCAGCCGTCGAGGGATAAGGAACCATGGGTCAGCCACCAAACCATTTAAGCGGACGGGAACGCCGCCTGCCATAACAGGGATTGAAGCCTCGGCAGTCATGACACGCTTCCGTACGCGCGCGGACGCAGCATTTCCAGGGACGCATTCGAATGTAGACGCAGCTCTCCCGTCCGCGGGAGACGATCGCCCGGGTGAGAGGGCGTGGGAAGCTGCTGGGCTGGGCGGCAGCCGAGACCAGAGGGAGGACCCTTGCCATGCTGCATCCACGACGAGCGTGTGGCGACGCAAGGCTGTCGCAGGCCGAGATGTAATGGATGACAGGCAGGCTTGTGCAGCCCCAAGGGTCCTCTCCAACAGGCGAGCGGATGCCCTTAGTTCTCCGTGCCCCGTGCCGCATGTACATACAGCAGAACTTCGAAGCGGACCCGGACAACGAGGGCGTGTGGGCTGTACCACCGTAGCTGGGCATGGGCGTGAAGGTGGGCGCCGGCGCGAACGTGGGTCTGCCCCAGGGGAAGGGTATCGAATCGGCGGGTTTAGTCGGCAGTTGGTGATGGATCAATTATGGATGGATGATATGACAGACATGCCTGGGGTGCTGAAGAAGAATGGGCGAGGGTCAGGAGGAGCAAAAGCCAAAGTCTCGCCTCCTCCTATCACTTGTCACTTTCCATTGAGAACTCGTGATTCGGCCGGCTGGCCATACAGGGGAAAGGGAGACTGAAAGAAGGAAAGAAGCACCCAATAGTAGCGTGTTAGGGCAGGTCAGAGTTGGTTACGTACCTGCCTAGGGAAGTAGGTTCGGGGGAGGGAGAGACCGAGCGAGAAAAGAAAGGCAACTCAACCTTACCGGGCTGACTACCTGCCTGCCCACGACTCCTACCTAGGTTCCTTCCTTCCGCCAATGTTAACACTCATTCAAGTATAATACCTGCCAGAACCCCAGACACTCTTAGGTACTCGCCACCTGCCTATCTCCATACCAACTTCCTCGAGGTGCCTGCCTGCATTAGATCCCGTTGGTGATAGAGGCAACAACGTCCTTGGCAACCACCAAACCTGTTGCGCCTTCCTGGGCTGGATCTCGCTTCCGTTGCCCTATCCTTTCTCGGCCGTCTTACACAAACTTCCTCTCTACTTACCCTATCAACGCCACTATCTTCAACTCTCTCGTCATCGACTTCATCTTCGTCTCGGCACCTCTGCCCAGAGCTTCATACACCTCTCGCGGCATCTTGGCTAGTCACGCTCCAGAAATATCTTTGCCAGCCTAACCCTGTCTGTCTCCTTACATACATACTCCATCTTGCAGACAGATCCAGGCAGGGGTCTCCCGGGGTCGAGATTCGTCCTATTCCTTGGCTGGGGTTCAATACGGACACCCAACTACACCAGCCATTCCGCTCCTCGACATTCTTCTTACGAATTGACTTACACGGGGATCCATCTACAATCCACTCGACATTGCCCCGGCAGCTCACCCCTGACCAATCACTAGCACAGCGCTTCCAACCGCTCTCAGCTGCGCGCCCCATCACCGTCGCCCTCTCCTTGCCCGTCGCTTTCACCGCTGACGCCGCAGTCGCTGCAGTCACTGCGAGGCCTGCAACCTCCCTGCTGATCCCGTACCCCGTACTGGTCCGGGTCTGCCTCAACGGTGCCGAGTACTTATCCGCAGCGTAGCTCCTCGCCTTTGACTCTGCGGCTCTGGTCTTGAACACCTGCCAAGTGCCCGCATTTGTCCTTACTCTGGGTGGCTTTGCCATGAGAGACACCCCTTCTCCTCTACACTACCTTTTCCACAAGTGCTCCTGATTCGAGGTCACCGAGAACTGCCACGGAGAGCATGCCGGATGCTCTAGCCCTGTTCTGAACCCACCGCCGTCAGCCATCATGTCCATGCAATTCCAAAGCGTACGTGGTCTATCCTTAACCCCGCTTGCTGGCTTTTGGACCGTCCCTTGGCTTGTCCAGTCTCAAAGCTAGCCCTAGGCTAACCCATCGATACAGCCCTTTCAAGAGTCCCAGTTTGACATCTTCGAGTGGTATCCCCAATTCCAGTCCTGCCTCCGCTACTTCGTCGACCATGCCCAGTACAGCGCCCCTGTACAGACTGTGGCCGCTTGTGTCAACATTCTCCTGCCCTTCCAGAAGGGTGGCTCTCCTCCTGTGACGCCGACTCGCTCCGGACCAGGCCCGTCAGCGTCAGCCTCCGGCTCTCTTCCTCTCGGCTTGCCAAGGGCCCCTGTTACCCTGATCCCCTATATTCGCCGCCTTGTAGTGACTGGCTTCGACTCTCCTGCTGTTCTTCATGGCTTCTTTGGCGATGATTGGCTGCAAGGAATAGGGCCCGTCCACGAGACCGAACGCAGAAACTACCTATTTGCCGCAAAGAGCGACAACTGGCTCAAAGTCAAGTCTCAATACGACATGACAGACGGGCAGACGGTCCCATTCTTGAGGCCTTTGCAAAACGTCACCGAGGAGGAGATACAGGGTGCCGAATCAAACTGGAGCGAGTGGCTTGCCATGCAAGATTGGATGCTTGGACCCAGAGCTCCTCCAGATGTCGGCGATCGACGTGTCAGGGTCAAGAAGGAGCAAGACTAAAAGGAGGTTAGAGCGAGCCCGGCGAGAACAAGAACGAGAAACATGCATACCCGACATCTACGATATGGCGCCAACAAGAGGGAGGGGCAAATCTGAATTCGAATCTACCAAGCTGTCTTGATGGGGGAGATGCGGACGGGGATCAGGAAAATATGGGAGATGAAGGGTTCTGTGCGCAACAAGGAGAAAGGTAGGGAATCAGCACCTACACTCCAACTCTGCTTTGCCATCGCTGTCATTGCATACTTGGAGACATCAAGTTACAGAAGTGTGTCTAGTGTGGATAGGTAGGTAGCGTCGACGCTGAACTTCATTTTCGGTAGAGTTGCCGCAAACTCCATGTCTATCGTGTTGGGCTGGTTGGTATATACAGGAGAATGGCAACCATACGACCCTTGTTCCAGCCGATTAGAAGAGGAGAGGAAAAGAAAAACTGTTAATGGCCGGTTGAACGCCCCTTCGAGGCCCCTGAACGTTTGAATGCCCCCCTTCTCGCCTTTGGTACCTAGTAAAACAGAGAGCCCAACCCCTTTTTCGGCTGTTGAAAAAAGAGAAATGTATTATAGTATCAATGAATCAATCAGTTGAGGAAGCCCTTGCATGCCGCCGTGCCGCAGAGACAGGGAATACGGTCGAGGCTGCCGATTTCACGCTCGAACTTGTAGTCGTAGGTCAACTCTTCGTCTGTAGAGGGCTGTTAGTAAAGGGGGTAACCAGTCGTGAGGGCATGGGACGTACTCATAGCAATGTCGCGCAACGCGTAAATGACGATGCGCTTGCTTCCCTCGACCTTGATGATCTTGGCGGTGCAGTTGGGCATGCAGCTGTGGTTAATGAAACGGGCGATGCCGCCCTTCTTGGTCGCGTCAATGACGGTGTTCTCGTCGATGCGGAATAGGTAGCTGCTGCCGATGCCACTCTTAAGGTAGCGATTCTCGCGAATCTCGGCAATCTGCTGCCGCACCTCCTCGCCGACGTACTCGATGATCATGTCGTCCTTGGCGATATTCTCCATGGCGTAGAGACCCCAGTTGTGGATGGCCGAGCGGGCAAACTTGACGGGCTTCTTGCGCTTCTTAAGCTGGTTGAACTTGAACACGTCAGAGTCCTGACCCAGAGTCTTCTTCTGGTCGTTGAGGTCTGCGACGTAGCGCCGGTTGGTAGCACGGTTCGCGCGCGAGTTGCCCTTGGCGATGAGCTTCTCGGCCGCCAGCTTGGCCGCCTCTGCCGCTGTAGCTGCCGCGTCCTTGCCCGACTTCTTGAAGCGCGCCTCGCGTTCTTGCCTGGCCTTCTGCACCTTGATATGGTGAGGCAGGTACTTGGACTTTTCAGAGTTGAGAATCTTCTTGACGCCCTCGGTGCGTGCACAGCCAGTCGGGTTAGGGACATAGTAGCCTTCGATAGTGACCGGGGTCTCGACTGTGCCCTTGGCCGAGTTGAGCTCCCTGATGCGATTGCGCTTCCACAGCCACAGCTCGGGGTCGCCAATGTCCTTGACCGCGAACCTCTTGGAGAGCTTTGCAACATCGGGCTTGTCGTTGACACCAAGGGCCAACCCTTGGAAGAGCGACAGATCTGGCTTGAAACCGTCAGGTAATACCATGGCTGGTGTCAGGGGTTCCGTCGACAGGAGCTTCTCATCATACTTCTCCACAGCTGGCTCTGGAACAGGCTCTGCAACAGGTGGCTTCTCCTCGATCTTCGCTTCCGCCTTGGGGGCTTCCACGACTTCCTCTTCGTCACCGCGCTGGGATTCGGTCTCGGCTTGGCGCTTCAGTGCCTCACGCTCCTCGAACGCTGCCTTCTTGGTCTTCTTCTTCGCCTTGGCGGGCTTCTTCTTGAGAGTTTTGCCAATCACCGACGCAGGGGTCTCAGACCGCGATACTCTGCTCTCAAGATCGTCTCCAGTTTCCGGCTCTGGGATAATATCCACAGAATCCTCCCGAGTGCCGAAGCCTGTGCCGAGTTTTTCAAGGTTGACGCCGAAAAGCTCCTCATCGGTCTTCTTTTGACGCTTGAAGGCGGTTTCCACCGAGGCATCGAGCTTTCGCTTTCTTGAGATCAGAGGATCTGTAATGTGGAAGCTAGCCTCAGTCATCGAGTCGTCTTCCCCTGGTCCCCAAGAGGCAAAATCGTCCTTGGAGGCTTCATCATCGGTGCTCATGCGACTGCGAGGGCGGGAGTCGGGCTCCTCAGTCTCGCGAGCCAGCAGTGCCCGAGTGTCGGTGTCGTCATCGGACTCGACGTCGCTATCCAAGCTCCGGAGACGGTGATGAAGGGAACGGAAGGCATTCCGAACAGCAGGAGGTCGTTGACGTGCGAAGGGATCGACAAAGGCGCTCCGCTGGGCCTGGCCCTTGACCTTTGTCTTGCGAATTCTCGGCAAGGCCTTGGGCTCCAGGCGACCGGTTCGCCGCTCGATGGGATCTGCCCGTGAGTTGGGAGTTCCCACGCGGGAGCTATCGTTGCCGTCCTCAATGCTCGGTATCTCCTCGATATCGTCGGGGTGCTCAATGTTCAGCTTCCGTCGCTTGGCGACGTGCTTGGCAGGATCCAGGAATTCGGAGAGAAAAGGTGCGGCAACCTTGGTGCGGATGTGTCGAATGAGATGCTCAGTCATCTCACGACGGACAACCTCCACAGCCTCGATCACCGGGTCGAAGTTCTTAGCCCTCTGCTTTTTCTCTTCTTCGAGGTCTGCCTCCTCCTCTCGCCGCCGCCTGTCTCTCTCATCGCGCTGCCCCGGCTCACCGCGAGGTTTTCGATCAGGGCTTGCGCTAGCCTGTCGGCGACGGTCAGGGGACTCATCTGACCGACGAGGACGAGGTAGGCAGAGCTGCATGGTCATGTCATAGTTGAAGAATTCGGTGTGATTAACAGCGCGAAAACATCGTTCAGCTTCAGACTTGCCAGTAAAGGAGTTGCGAAAGACGACGTAGTATCCAGACTTGTCGAGGCGAATGTCTTCGAATCCGTAATTCTTTAACCGCTTCTTCATGTGCGGTACGATGCTTGTCAGAACGGGGACACTGTCGCCTGCGATGTAGATGTATGGATCGTCTGAAAGTTGGGGGGCAAGATTTTTGATCTCAACCCCGGCATGGCCCTTGGGCTGGACTGGAGTGGTCGTCGGCTGCGGTGTGCTGGGCGTACCGGGAGGTCTCTGGGCTGCTGGCCCCTTGGGAGCGGTGGGAGGAGGTCTTGTGAAGCTCGAGGATGGTGTAGATTTTGGACCGATCGGAAGCGCCTGGGCTGCCTGAGCAAGCCTCTCTTTCTCCTTCTTCTCCATCCTTTCCTTTTCCCTTCTGAGATGCTCTTCGAGCATTCGTCGACTCCTACGCCCTTCAGGATCATACTCAACACGAACGACGTCGGCGTCGACCTTGATGCCGCGGGTTCGCACAGCTCGGCGAGCAGCATCGATGGCGGAAACACGGGGTCGGTCGGGGCGCTTCGAATCGCGGTAACGGATGGTTGCGAATCCGAGGTAGCTGCCAGTATCTGGGTGCATCTTGTTGCTGCTCTCGGCGATCTCGCCAAAAGTGGCAAAGATGGCCGTCACCTTGCTAAAGGGGACCAGCGGATTGTACCTCGTCACGACGATCTGAGTTGGCGGACCGGGACCAATGGAGGTCTTGGGGTCGTAGGGATAAGGCTTGATATTCTCAGGCGCTGGCCGTAACCGCGCCTTGGGGAGGTAGTAGTCGGTGTTGATATAACCCAGACGACCTCCCGGCTTGGACAGCCGAGGATCTATGGGGGGGGCGTCATCGTCCTAACCAGTTTCATTAGCCATGAGTCTCTTCACCACAGATGACGCCCCCCCCTAAGGGAGAAAGATGTATAGTTGTACGTACCCGACCGAACTCTTTGTAGGTCGGTTTGGCGTTCCTGCTGACGCTCTTATTGTGTACTCGATCGAGGAGCGGGTCATATGTGCACTTGAGGCCCTTGACCGAGGGCATGGGATCTCGAGCCGGAGGGCGCTCAATGGCGGGGGGACCGTCTGATATCGAGCCATTGGGACCAACGGCCGGGGAATTATGAGAGGATTGTCTCGCGGCCCGATCGGCGGCCAGGGGTGCCGACATGTCTGGCTTTGTTGGGGCCGCAGCCGACGAGTTGGATGGCGAATCTTTGGATGCGATGGGGGTGAGGCTCGAGGTGGGGAGGCGGGACGAAGTGGCAGTCGCCGCGGCACCGTGCCGGGCGGACGTGCTGAAGATGGACGAGGCGGCGCTGCTGTAGGAGCTAGCCGAGTCGACGGTGCTGGGGATGTCTGCGAGGGGGGATCCGTTGTCGTCAGGGTGAGCGGAAAGGGAATCCGACACGGGAAGATGGCCGTTTGGGCCGTTTGGGCCAGGGGCGGGCTGAGCTGAAGCATTCGCGTTGGCATCAAACACAGCGGACGCTGGCGTCGGGTCGAAGGCGCTGGCGTCGTTGAGGGAGGCCGACGACGACGACGTCGTCTTGGGACGGTCGCGATCTCGCTCTCGATCTGCGCGACTCTGAGCCTGAGCTCTTACCTTTGGAGCTGTCGGGAAGAACTGCGCGAAGCTCGCGCCTGGCGGGCGAGTCATCGTGACGATGCGCTCTTCCTATCTCCCCCCCCGTGCTCCAACCATGATATACCCAGCGTTGAAGCGTCCGGTAAACACGGCACAGTGGAGGGGCTATTTGTGCGTAGGTAGGTCCCCTGAGGCGATTCCAGGCGGGTTGTGGTGAGCGCAGGAGCGACGAGGCGGGCAGAATTAGGGCGCAGGAGGAGCCTTCACGCGACCGAGCGACGTTGCAGGTGAAAGTGTGGCAGAGGGCGGCGGAGCGGCGTCATCCACCAGCAAAGCAGCAAGGTCCTGCGGCGGTAAGGAGAAAAAAGTCGCCAGGGCCTTGGGGGCGGCGGCGCCTTGTCGAGAAGATGGAGCGGAGCGCGTAGCTGTGTCGGTTGCGATGGCCGGTATCAATGTCCAGGCCGCGGAGCAAGACGAGTAGAATTGGTTGCGGGAGGAGGAAAAAATGGCTGACGACCGAGAAAGTTGACGATTGACGACTGGGCCTGGCCTGGCCTGGGCTTTGACTTTTGGGTTCAGGGATGCAGGAGCCTCTGGGCAGCAGAGCGGTAATGAAGGTTCCACCAGCCACACTCTGCTCTTGCTCTTGGTGGCTTGGGCGACTTGTGCTGTTCCTGATTGGAGATGGCCCAGAGGAAAATACACGGTTGACGGGGCAAGGTTGTGCTCATTAACGCGTCCCCCAAGTCCCGCCACCGCGCCTCAAGAAAAACGTGGCGTTCAGCTTCTGATTCGGATCAATTTGCCCGCTTCTTTGACTGCATTGAAATGATGGAAACAGCCACAGAAAGGGGACAAACGAACGAAGCTCACTCTTTCTTTGTTTGGCAGAGCATGTGGTGTTTATTTTACCTATTTCTGTGTTCCGCGCTTGCATGACGTGGAAAGAACTCGTGGGAATAGTCAAATGGCGCTTGCTACCTACCTACCTATCCATGCCTGCCAAAGCACTACCTAAGATCTAAACTACCTACCTACGTGGTATCATCCAGACTTTGATGGCTCATCATTTCTCAAGAAGAGGAGAGGAACATAGAAATCAATTTCATTCGAGCCTCCATGACCGTCTTGAAATTATAAGCCCCTGGAATTTAACGTAGTCGTGACCATTATGCTAGTGGGCCATTCTGGTGTTGTCTTCAACCGCGGGGAGCCAGTCATCATGCACCAAATACTTGGCACCTCTTTGTCCAAGCATTCCAGAGCCCACAAAGGGGGTCAGACTTGACACATTGGAGACGAGAGCACTTTTCATATTGGTTGTCAATGTTGGATTCATTCAAACAAAGAATGTCATTTTTAAAAACACCATGATTACAGGCATTTTACCAAGTATTTTGTTTGTTTTGTTTCCCATGATCAGTCAGGACTATGTCATCATAGTGGAGTACCAATGTGACTGGGGATCACTCGTCTTTCATATCTACCGAATCGGGCAGTCAACAACACTTCAGTCAAACGATGGATGGATCCATTGCTTTGCTGGGAAAGCAAAATCTATTTTGATAACACACCAAACAAAACCCATCGTCAATCAAAGTCATTCATCATCGGCGCTTGACAAGTGTAGCTGTCCAGAATCACAAAGGTCCTGGCCTCGAGTCTCCAAGTCAAGCGACTTCAAGACCTTTCATTAAAAATACACGAAACTCCTTCTCATCGGCCGAGCTTCAAACACTGACGAGGTTCCTTCCCAAACGCCGCATACTCTCTAATCGTACAGACTGACCCTGCCTTAAAAATTCAGCTTCAACTCAACCTCGTCTTCGTCGTCAGAAATCTCCAAAGGTCGGCTCAACGGTCCAAGATCGTCGCCTTCGCTGTCATCATCGAAAATGGACATGAACTGAGGACGAGGTTGGCTCTCTTGCTTCTTCAGCGCCGCCTGACGAAGGCGAGCCGGTGTGACTGTCGCATCCGACTGAATGGAGTTGAGTGACTCCACGGGCTTGACCGAACGCTGGGGTCTGACCGTCGCGCCAGTTCCACGAGCTTGTGCTTGAATCATGGACGAGGCAGATCTTCCGCGGTTGTAGCCGATAGTAGTTCGCGAGGCAGCTTGTGCAGTGGCGCTATCAGCATGTGAGGCCTTGGTAGGGACGGCACGGGTGGTCTTTCTGCCCTGGATCAGGGAGCTCAGAGGCTTTCTCGCCTTTGTTGTCCGTGCAACAGTCGGAACCTTGCTGTTGCTACTGGTGTCTGAGTGAATCGACAGCGCCGAAGCAGCGCGTCTCGAGGCAAGGCTGGAAGGCTGTTTGGCTCGAATGCCCTTCCTCTTTTGGTCTGAAGCCCCAGCGGTTGCACCCTTGGCTGCTGTTGGCTTGACATGGTCTTCAGTCTCCGAAAGATCGTCGATGTTCCAGGTGAGGGCGTCAGTCTCCTGCTTGTTCCTTTCCTCAGCTTTAGTTGCCACCCTTTTCAAGGCCGCTTCGATTTCCCTGTCCTGTCGGGAAACACCCTCATCGTCGACAGGGTTGTAGAAATGCTGATAGTAGCCCTTGAGTAGGTTTTCCTTCTTGAGACCCTCAAGAGTCAAGAGGTTCTTGGGAAAGATATCAGATTCGTAAGGCAGGTCCTTTGGCTTTGGCGGAGCGTATTCAGGCTCCTCTTCCTCTTGCTGAACTGCCTTTTGCTCTTCCTTGACTCTGAATTCGAGTGGTGCGAGGTCGACTGGTCGGAGCTTGGGCTTCTGGGCTGTTGGCTTGAGTTGCGTATTCTCGATCTCCTTGACTAGGTCCTTGACGCCGCCCGCCTGCCCATTCTTAGCTTTGGCATTGGTGGTTTTGTTGCCAAGGGGAGCTCGGCTTCGAGTTTCTATTGAAAAATATTCAGTTAGTCAATTGGGCTTAATTCTGTTGAGGAAGCCGTTCATACCCATCGGAGTGACCATGGCCTGTCGTGCCCCATGGCCCTTGGTCAGAGTCTTGTCATTTCCAAGAAAGGTCTTTGCTCCTCCAAGCCCAGTCTTGCCGGTAAAGGCGGTCGGCGCGTTCTCATCGCGCTGAGGAAACCGAGATGGTGTCTTGGGGTATCGGGCGCCCGGGGTCTTGTGTTGCTGCTTAGTCGGGACTTGCTGGCTGTGAACCAGGTTCTCTTGGTCGCGATGCGCCGCCAACATGATGGCTACAATGAACGAACCAGGTATTCGGAATCGTTTCTTTTGGTGTAGGCAGTTAGGCTGATGATGTCCTCGTCATTGGGTGTAATTCAAGAGGTGATTAGTTGGGCAGGAAATAGGCCCCCTTCCCTAGGCAGCTGGGTCTAATACTGGGATGTTTTGTTGGCCGGTGCTGGCTGACCGGGCAACTGCGAGCTGCAACCTAAAATTGGAAGGCGCAGGCATGTCAGCGCCACACGCCAACGACCGCCACAAACCAATGAGGCTGGGCTCGCTAGGTACGTATCGCGGCATCCACCGCTGGGAAGGCAGTTATAGAGGGGCATCACTTCTCCCCTTTCCTGAATCTTGACCACTCCATCTTACACCTGAACAACGCGCTTTTTGACTCCATCGCCAGATTTCCTCCTCCCTTTTCCTCACTCAAATCGAAACCACCCTCGCTCATCGAAATGGACCGCATCAAGGAGGTTTGTCGCCCAAGCTCCTCGGCTACCCCGCCATAATTCCACGAGGCCCCCGTGGAGGGGTAAACCATCGTCGACCCATGCTAATATGGCGATGGTGGATAGAAAATGAACCAGCTCCGCCTGGAGGCCGACGAGGCTACTTCCCAGGTCGAGGAACTCAAGGGAAAGGTCAAGGCGCTTGAGCAGGAGAACCTGTCCAAGGAGCAGGAAATCACTTCGCTGCAGCACAAGAACAACCTCCTTGAGACTGAGGTCGAAAAGTTCGAGAAGGCCGCCGATGACTACAAGAAGGCCGCCGATGAGGGCCAGCAGCACGGCACCCAGAACGAAACTCTCCAGCGAAGGCTGCAGCTCCTCGAGGAGGAGGCCGAGGATGCCGACAAGACGCTCCGTGAGGCCAACGAGAAGTACGTCAGCCTTTTGGCGAGCTGTGCCTCCCCACCGCCATTTCGGACACCTTCGATTTTGGTCCATGTTGGATGGTTGTGCGCTAACAAATCAACCCTCTAGGCTCCGACAGACCGACGTCAAGGCTGGACACTTTGAGCGCAAGGTGCAAGCCCTCGAGAACGAGCGTGACCAGTGGGAGACCAAGTACGAGGAGATGGCCAAGAAGCACGCCGCTCTGCAGAAGGACCTGGAGGACCTCCAGAACGAGATTGGAAACATCTAAGCGACTCTCGACCTCGATACACACGGGCCGGATGCAATATGGTTGTTAGCATGTTCCAAGACAGCTGTGTCTGTGGCCTACCCGCCCGGCGGTTGTCTTGGTTGTAAGGTTTTCAAAGTGCTGCCAGATGAGCGAATGGAGCAGCTGCCACATGTTACGTTTCTACTAGCTGATTGAAGCTGGCTTTTCTCAAGGGTATCTTTTGTAAATGCTTGTTCGCATGGTCCCCCCGTTGCTCCTATTCCCTGGGCTGGAGATCCCATTTATGTCCTCGATGCCCTGCTCTTGATTCTTCGCTTCCTTTCCGTCAGCTGCCTGTCGAATTTGGACTCGTAGCGGAATTTCTTCTTTTTCTTCTTGAGTTTCTCCAGTCCTGACTTATCCGTATTGCCGTCCGCTGTGTCCTTGGCCTCTTCCTTGGTGTCGTGCGCGTCCTCGCTTTCGTCGATCTGTGGCTTATGTAGTCCATCTCTTGTCACGGAAACAGACTCGACGGTAACTGTCGTGTAACGATCCTCGTCGATGTACTCTTCCTCGTGGTCCACAATGTCGAGGTTGGGCTGATCAGGGAAGCCGTCCCATTCGTCGGATGCCTCGTCACCCAACTCCTGCTCGACTGCACCGGCAACTTCCGACTCTTGCAGCAGCCGGTTGACAGTTTGTACGTGTTCTTCGACTTCGCGGCGGCGCTCCTCTCGAATCTAGTAGTGCAGGTCCAGGTCAGCATCCATCACGGACATGCAAAGGAACGCTGGCTAAACGTACCTGCTTCCGCATCTCAATCTTTTCCTCGCGAGCCTTCTTGGCAGCCTCTTCCTGAGCATTCTTGATCCGCTGCTGCTTCCGCTTGTGGAAGCCGGTCAGGTATTCCTGGCGCGCATCGTTGTCGAAACTGACTTCTGCGACGGCGGATGTCGTTTTTCGCTTCTTCGACGGAGGTGGCAGAATACTCTTCTTGGGCCTTGGTTTGGCGAACATGGTTGGATCAGCTCTATCGAAAGGCTCTGAAGCTGTCGAGTGTACAAGAGCTGTATCGAAGGGACTGTTTGGTTGGGTGATTGGCCTTTGACATATGGAAAATCCACTCCTAGTCGCAAACTTTCGAGGTGGCTCTGGCTTTACAAGGTTCCTTCACCGAGGTGTGCACTAAACGGGGTGCTGCGCCTAACGGGGCAGTTACGTAAGGTGGCCGTTGCTGCATCAGCTCTCCCATGTCTGGCAGCATCCATCACAAGCTGGAATTGACAGGCAGACACGACGTCTAAGATCTAGCAACACCATCAGCGATGCGTCTCCAAATTCTCTCCAGCGCGCTGGCCCTCGCCGGCTCCGCGACCGCCTTCTCCGACTCATGGCCCCTTGTCATGTTTTCCACCTCCGAGTATGACGCGCCATCCCCCCGTGTCTCGTTTCCAAGCTCCCCGTCTTGAGTGAGAGCTCCCTACTAACGATGATTATATCAGGTTCCCCGACGCCCCGAGCTCCAACCAAGTCCAGACGCGATCCCAGGCTATTGAACAGGTCAACGACATCCTTTCGTCATGTCCGACCGACAACTACGTCTTGGCTATCCACGAGGGAGTCAACGCTGCTGACCTCCGTCGACCGCAAACGATGCCCTACCTCCACCTCGAGATGGAGAGTAAGGATACCAAGGGCAAATTCATCGTCCCTGAAGTTGTCGGCGAGTCAATCAACAAGCGGAAGATTGAAGATTACATCTTGACGGCGTGCTCTCGGCAAGGAAAGGATGTTTCGTTCCAGACTGTTGAACTCAAGTCCTTGGAGAATGATCCGGAGCGTCGCGGTGAGTGCTGTCTGGATCTCATCCCACAAGAGCGCATTCTGATGAAAATGTAGACAATGTCGATCTGTGGCAGAAGGCCAAGAAGGTTATGGAGAAGGGATCTCACACGGTCCTATTCGTCGGCACCCCTCGCCCTTCCAAGAAGTCGGCTTCCTCCACTGAAAAGACCATCTACGAGTCCGAATTTATCGAACCTGTGCGGATGGATGTTAAGAGAGATGTCACGGATGGTTTCCAGCGACGGGCTGATAACAACACCCAATACGACAACCGTCCCTTGTTCCAGAAGTACCAGTTCTTCACTCCTGGTAAGTACAACATTAATGCATCTTGCCTAGCCTTGTACATCGCGCTGACTTTCCCTTCAGGTATCTTCATGGCTCTTGTCACTGCCATCGTGCTCTTCTCCATCCTGGGTGTTGGCTTGAGAGCCCTCGCCAGTCTTGAGGTGTCCTACGGCGCCTTTGACAAGGACATGGGCCCCGCCGCTCAGAAGAAGCAGCAGTAAACCGTCTGTATCTGCTCGGCGGATTCTGTCGTTAGTATCAATGCCGCAAGCGGCATGACACTTGTATATCAGATTACGGAGTTTGGGTTTCGTTTGGTGCGACTTGACGGGAGGAATAGTTATCGGCATGGATGTTGCGATCATCGAAGTGTAGACATGATAGGGAACGGGGATCCAGATCGCGGGCCTCGACCTTTGATTTTTATCGAATGCTTTTCCAAATGCGGTTCGAAGCTGTAATAGAGAATTCAACGCCAAACTCCGGTGTGACACGTCCCTGGTCTATGCATCCATCCCCATCTGTACGTCATGAATAAGATTATTCTTCCTCGTGGCGTAACTCTCCAGTCGTTGACCCCGCTGACGCCTCTTCTATTCGAAAATCCTCTCTTTGTTGTCCGCTTCCTGTCAAGAAACCCCCATTTTCTACACCAAGTGGCTGGGCAGAAGGAAGTTGGCGATGCCCTCCTTGACGGCGTACTCGTGCCCGCAGTTTCCGCACACAAGCCTGCCCTCAGACATTTGCGTCTCAAGGAGCAAGTGATGCAGATCCTTGAGGGTCTTCTCGTCCGCCTGAAGCTCCTCCGCCGTGGGGGCCTGCTCAGGGAGTTGAGGGAAACCCAGCTGCAACACACAAAGTCAGGGAATGTTCCAAACGTCCAATGCGACAGAACTGCGAGAGCCCCGATCGTTTCACTCGGCCCCTTTTGGCCTGGCACCTGAAGCTCACCTCTGAAGCCGTTACGCGGAGAGCAGCCCAGTCGAGACGGGGCAGCACGTTGAGGATCATCTCGGGGTTCAGCTCAATCTCATCCTGGACGAGCTCAGCGTCCTTGGGATGGAGGGGGTATGAGTCGGAGGAGGACCTGCAGGCCTTGACGGCGCAGGTGAGAAAGTTGAGGCTGAGGACCTTCATTTTCTGGATCCGCAAGAGAGAGATGAATGATATCCCGGGGACAGAAAGGAGTGTAGACGGCGTGGTGAGGCTCGAATTTAATGTTTGTCTTGAACTTACAACTTTTTTTTTCCTATGGTGGGGGAGCGTTGAGTCGTCAGCCCCACGTGACAGGGGTGGCTTCGTGGGCAGCCAAGCAGAAGATCTAGCCATCAACTGCGAGGAACATGTTCTACGAGAATTGCGAATTCGCACGAGTACGACTGAGTTTGTCTTGGAATGAACAATAAATTTTAACAAGATCACACGCTTGTCCAGCTTCACTGGCATGGACAAAGCACCTGGAGAAACGGACCATGTCAAGGGTCCAAGATATGCCGGTCTTATATTGTCTTTTGTCGCTGCGACACCGCAAGTCTCAGTTACCTAAAGTCGAGAGCTTCGTCGGGCAGCACGGAAACCGACGAGGATGACGCCTGCCACGATGGCAAAAAGGCCACCCTTTTGCAGAGATGACCACCCTTCATCTTCCGGGGCGAACTCGGCGGCGCCAAAGAGGTCTAAGCGCGGCGGGCGAAGAGCTACGTATCAGCGAATCCGGCCACGACATGACGGAGTGTGGACAAGGCAACGAACAATGCGGGCGTTGCCTCTTTAGAGCTCGACGTGAATACCTTCAGGGGGGACCTCGAGATCGCCGCTCTTGACAATCTTGACCGCCTCGGCGGGTCGGTCGCCTCCGCCGGTCTTGGTCTTTTCGATCTTCTCGACGACCTCGTAGCCCTCGAGGACCTCGCCAAAGACGACGTGCTTGCCATCGAGCCACCTGTGATGGTCTAGTCAGTTTTTTTTGTCCGATTCGGGGATGCGATTGAGGGAGGTGTCGCTTACGAGGTGACGACGGTGGTGATGAAGAACTGGGAACCGTTGGTGTCGCGACCGGCGTTGGCCATGGAGAGGAGACCCTTCTTGGTGTGCTTGAGCTTGAAGTTCTCGTCCTTGAAGCGGTCGCCGTAGACTGGAGGGGATGTTAGCCAATGGACTTGTCAAAGCCCGAGGGAGGTGTCAAGACATACTCGACTTGCCGCCAGTGCCGTCGCCCTTGGTGAAGTCACCGCCCTGGATCATAAAGTTGGGGATGACGCGGTGGAAGACGGAGCCCTCGTAGCCAAAGCCCTTCTCGCCAGTGGCAAGAGCGCGGAAGTTCTCAGCGGTCTCGGGGACGGTCTTGCCGTAGAGACCCATGACGATGCGGCCGAGGTTCTGGTCGCCCTGCTGGATGTCGAAGTAGACCTTGTGGGTGATCTTGGGACCCTTGGCAGCCTCGGCCGTCTGGGCGAACAGCACGAGGCCGAGCCCAAGGACGAGGGCCGACGCGAAGAGGCGGCGAAGGTTGAACATTGTGTATCGTCGTCGTCTGTTTGCCGACTGTTTGTGAAGCAGTTGACAGGTTGATGATGATGATGGTGCAAGGAAACGGGACGAGGGGAGTTGGAGTAGGGGACACTTATACCGTAGATGGCTTACCAACTAACTGACCGGGGGAGGAGCTGGTGCAATTGGGGGCATGCGACTGGAGGGGACAGCCCGCATTGGTTGGAGTGGGGAGCTCAAGTTCCAGGGCGTTTCAAGAGTGTGGAGGGTGCGAAAAAGATGCGGTAAGATGGCCTCTTGAGAGTAAAAATGGAACAGTTAATTCATCAATCTGTATGAAAAGTGGTTGCTCTTTTGTGTCTTCCTGTCTCATTGCCACGTCATTTTCCTTCACCTGCGCCTGCTGGAACGCAGCGGTTCACGGCTGTTGGAGCTCCAGCGCCTGTTACAACGCCTGCCCGTCCATGTGCCTGTATGTACCTGTACGTACCCCTCCACCTCGGAGGATTAGCCCCGGTTTCGCCGAATGGTGCACCTTTTTCCAATTGCACGTCAGGTCCGAGATCGAGGCATGCGACAGTGATACCCACGACAAGCCGTCACAATGGTATGCTTGCGTCAATTTCCCCTCCAGTGATATCGGCATATACTGACTATGTCTTTAGGTTTTCATTCTAGGCGTCAACTTCGGCGAGCAGAAGCTCGTCAAGGTAAGTCACGACCCTCCATCCCGCGATCCCGACAACCCTCAATCCTCACACAAACGTCTCTTCCCTCGAATAGAAAGCCCTCGAGTCCTTTTACGCTCTTGGGCCCACGACATCTGCTCGCATCATGGCCAAGTACTCTATCCACAACCTCGCCAAGGTCGGATCCCTCGCCCCGAGAACCGTCACCTCCCTCACGGCCGAATTATCGCAAATGACTATCGAGACCGACGCCCGACGACTCGTGCAGGAGAATATTCGACGGCTAAAGGATATGGGCTCTTACCGTGGTAGACGTCACGCAATGGGTCTCCCTGTGCGCGGCCAGAGGACGAGGACGCAGACGATAACGGCCAACAAGCTCAACAGAGTCGAACGGAGAGGTTAAACATCTCAGATGGAGATTGGCCGATGTTTTTCAGGACCTGCATGGTCGCTTGGGGTTTGATTAAGAGGTGGGCTGTCAGCATGATGGGAACCTATCTCGGCGCATCTGGAAAAGGCCATCAAAGGGAAAATCAAGCTCTCGGAGGAAGTATGAGCAAGACCATCTCCTTGCTGTACAAGACTTGTATATACCGTGTACGATCAGATGAAATGAGACCCTAGATCGCCACGTTTTGGGCGCTACAAGCACTCTACACGGTCTCAAACGTAGCCTCCAGTACATCTTCAAGCTTCATCTCTGGCAAGACGTCCTCTAGTGGAAGTTCTCCCTTGGACTGCAGTCGAGCCGCGACCTCGTCCACCTCCTTCCACACTCGTAGGACATTACCACCGACGACCTTGGCGGCGTCGACATTACTGACGCCCAGCTTCAGAAGCTCGGCGATAAGATCGGGGTACTTGGACACGTCCTCAAGGCCTTGGGGCACGCTGGGGATGCCGTCAAAGTCAGTGCCGATGCCAACGTAATCGAAGCCGATGAGGTTTCCGATGTAAAAGATGTGCTGAGCTGCATGCGCAATGGTTGAGTTCTGAGGGAAAAAGTCGGGCAGCCCATTGGCGTTATCGCCCTCGACGCAGGAGATGAAATCGGGGGCGATGTTGACCATGACGAGGGAGTTACGCTTCTTGACGAGTTCAAGGACGTTGTCTTTGACGTTTCGAGGATGAGGGCAGATGCTCCATGCGGAGCTATGAGAGAAGATCACGGGAGCTTCGGAGCCACTCCAGTCATTGCCATTGCCCAGCACGTCTAGCATGGTATCCTCACTGCAAGTGAATGATTAGAACGGTACTTGTGATGCCATGAAAAAGGCGAACCAACCTAACATGGGAGATGTCGACGATCATGCCGATGCGGTTCATCTCGTGGATGAGACGGCGTCCTAGAGGACTCACGCCCCCCCACAAGGGCTCAGCCTTGCGGGTAGGATTCTCCAGAATGGCGGCATCAGCGAACTTGTTGTGACAGTTGTGTGTCAAAGTAGCGTATCGTACACCGAGCTCTTGGAACTTGCGAAGGTTGGCCGCCGAGTTGCCAATTTGATGCAAGCCCTCGATGCCCAGGGGTGAGATTAGCTTGCCCTGCTTGAAGGCCTCAAACGCGTTGGAGCTGTCAACCTTTTGAGAGAAGTGGTTAGGATAGGCCGCCTGCAGCCTTGTCATGACATCAATCTGATCTAGGGTGAACTGGACGCCTGTGATATAATTAGCATCGAGTACCACTAGACGCGAACACAGGTTGACTTACTGGACGCGTAGTTCTCATCAGAAAAGTCGGAGCCGTTCTCCGGGCAAGGGGCGAAGAGGCTCCAGAAGGCGCCACCACTCAGACCCCGGCGAAGGCGGTGCAGGTCTACATGACCAGGGAGATCACCCTGCACAAAGGGCTGAGTGAAGTTCTCATCGTAGATGCGGTTGCCATAGAAGTAGCGTAGCACCATAGGAAAGTCGACATGCCCATCTGGTTGGGTTTATGTTAGCAGCTATATTTTATACCTTTGTTTGGAAAACACCAGCAGCATCAGGGACTTATTACTTACCAATTAATGGCGTAGTGCCGAGAATATGTCGAGCCCGCTCCTCAGGCGTTCTGAGGCCGTTACCATAGCGAGGAACTCCGCCGTAACGGTTACTAACTGGTCGATGCAATAAACTGAGCCCAAGAAGCGCTAGAAAAATAGCGAGGATAGCTTTTCGCGGCGTCAACTTTGGCGTCGCGGGGGGCTCATGATGCTGATGATTGTGAAGCTGCTGGAGCAATCCTCCCTTGACCGGCCTGCTCGGACCCCTTGTCCGAGATGGTCTTGTCTTGTTAAAAGGAAGGAGGGGTTCTTGCCGACCCATGATGAAGTTCAAATAGCAAATGAGAATGAGGAAATGAGGAAATGAGAAAACGAGCAAAGGATGGACGATAGTCGGAGATGAACGAGATTGGAAAATGGAGTTGTCGTGTGTCTGAGCTGGAGCCTTGAAAGATGATAGATACGAGACAGGGATGAGACGGAACACGCTGACAAATGTGTGAAACTTGGTCCAAAGTCCGCCTTTCGGGGTGAAGCGATAATACTCGATATTACTATCCAGTAGAAGATATCAAAGCATCCATTTGCTTGAAAAGATCGCCTAGCACAGATTGTTCAGACACATTCACATTCACTTGACGGCTTGTCTGAGGTGAGGGCGAATTGGCTGACAAAATTGCACCGCCACTATCTACTCTGTACAATCACTAGCCACAAGGATCCATAGGTACTGAGCGACCATTGGTTCAGACTCTGCCGCCTCTTACCGCCTGCCATCCATTACAAGCTGCCGTCCATCGCAGCCGAGCATCCCAAGCTGCCTTTGCAAGCTGCCTCCCTTCCCAGGCTGGCTACCAGTAACCCGCGTAGCATCCTTAAAAATGAGCCTCTCCAGTGCAACTCCCTCGTTCGCACTTGCGGACTTTAGTCGTAGCCGCTCATGGGTTGTCGCCAGGTAGCCACAATGCACAAAGTTTTGTGCATAACATAGAGCTCCTAGGTACCTAACGGAGCCAAAAACGGTAGAAACGATGGAAGTCAAACCCGTTCCCCAAGCTCACCGTTTTGGCGGAAAATTGAGCATCCATTCCGGCGGGGACTCATGTCCCGGGCAGTCAAACGGATCTTGGTGGGGTACTTAACCAGCTCGTGAGTCAAGAACAAACTCAAACCATCCATCGTCGGGGACTACTTAAACGCCCTTCTCGAACTGCGATTCTCTTTCTTCTGTCCTCTAAACAATTCGACCTAAATCATTCACCCACCATGGCTATTCTTTCGACCGAAGAGAGGCTCGGCCTCATTCGAGAGAACCTCGCTGAGGTTCTGAACCCCGAGATTATCGAGTCCATTATCGCCGAGGGACGAAACCCCAAGATCTACTGGGGTAGGTTGCTTTTGTACTTTGTGCCAACTGCTGATGAAATGTTGACGTCTCCTTCAAGGCACCGCTACGACTGGTCGACCCCACTGCGGCTACCTCGTGTCAGCCATGAAGATCGCCCAGTTTCTTGCCGCCGGCTGCGAGGTCACGATCCTCCTTGCCGATATCCACGGCTTCCTCGACAACCTCAAGGCGCCGCTCGAGCTCGTTGAGAAGCGCGCCGAGTACTACCGATTCGCCATCACCTCCATGCTCAAGGCTGTTGGTGTCCCTACCGACCAGTTGCGATTCGTTCTCGGCAGCTCCTACCAGGGAAGCTTCAATTACACCATGGACGTCTACAAGCTGACCTCGCTTGTATCGGAGAAGGCCGCGAAGAAGGCCGGTGCCGAGGTCGTGAAGCAGACATCGAATGCTCCTCTGAGTGGTCTCATCTACCCTATTTTGCAGGTGTTGGACGAACAGTACTTGGACTGCGATGCCCAATTCGGTGGCGTGGACCAGAGGAAACTGTTTACAGCTGCTACGGAGTGGCTGCCCAAGCTCGGATACCGAGTGGTGAATATTGATTCTGAGCTTGGATTCTGGACACATGTTAACCTCTATTGCAGCGAGCCCACCTTCTCAACCCCATGGTTGCTGGTCTGAACGGCAATAAGATGAGCTCAAGCGATGAGAGTGCGTAAATATCATGGCGATTTCGGTTAGAGCCACCCACTCACTTTTCGCAGGCAGCAAGATTGATCTTCTGGATTCCCCCGAGGCCGTGGCCAAGAAGATTCGGAAAGCAGACTGCGTTCCCAAGGTAGTGGAAGGCAACGGCGTGCTGGCCCTTATAGAGTACATTCTGCTACCAGGCTCGGGGCTGCAGCCTGGTGCTCAAGAGTTCAAGGTCGAGAGGCCCGGCGCTGAGCCCTTGGTCTACACCAACATCAAGCAGATCCAGGATGACTACGAAAACGATGTGGTATGTCTTGCCCGCACCCAATAATTGGGGTCACTACTAACCACACTCTTATAGTTGACACCTCAGATGATCAAGCCTGCCGTGACCCAGGGCCTGGTTGATATGCTGAGACCCATCCAGGCTGAGTTCCAGTCGTCTCAAGAGTGGCAGGACGTCACGCTGAAGGCCTACCCCCCGCCAGCGAAGAAGGATAAGAAGGCTAAGAACAGGGGTACCCATTTCCCTGGCGCTAAGGGAGGAGACGCGACAGAGAATGCCGGTACCAAGCAGGACGAGGTGACTAAGAAGGTCGAGGAGCTGTCTGTGACCGACGGCGCAGCAGCCGAGACGGCCCAGCCCAACGGTGCTGCGGAATGAGAAGATTGCTTTCAGAAAGAAAGAAAAAACAGAAAAAGAAAATGGTGATATGGGTGTTAGACGAGCAACATGAGTAACGGCCATGACGATTAAATATCTCTAGGGACTCAACGAAAAATGTCGGCGGTTTCTTTGGCGTCGGGTGTTGAGAAGTGGTGTTGACGGTTTCTTAGGCGTCGGGTGTTGAGAGGTGGAAGCACAAGCGGGTTTACCTTGGCTCATGGTCTTTGTTCAGCGGAAGCTCGTTGACTCTTATGACTTCCCAAAGGCGAGATGGATGAGACATGAGGAACAAGGCCTCGGGCTACACTATGAGATTACTGATTAATACATGGATGGTTATCTATTCCAAACTCTTTTTTTCCAATCCCCTCTTTGAACAAGCTGTACAGGGCTCCAACGGCAATGGGTATACGGTCACGATATCTCAACTCTCCATGCAGACTCCTCCCATCAACCTTCTTACTCGAAGCAGCAAGCTTCGTAGAGGGAGTACCAAGAGTCTGGGTCATCATCAAACTGAAGCGTAGCCGGCGAAGCACTGTACAGCTCGCACTGGCCAGTGGTTTCAACGTGGCCAATGGTGACACAGCTGTCGTTTTCCTTGCAGAGGGTCTTGCAGCCCTCCAGGTCGGTATCCCGGACGAGGTCGATGAGGTGGTCGGAGCTGGAGCCGCCGAGGAAGCCGGTCTTCCCGCAGACGAGGTCGGCCACGGGAGGGCAGCTGGGGCCGGAGGTTTGGCTGGGCGCGGCGGATGTTGTGGTGGTGGCGGCGGATGTACGGGTCTCGAGGGTGGTGGTGTCCTGGGTGGTTGACTCGTCGGCCGTGGTAGAAGAGGGAGCAGTTGTAGAAGATGTTTCAGCGGGGGCAGTTGTAGTTTCTTGAACCGAGGTGGACGTGGTCTCAACTTCGCCTGATGTGGTAGAGGATGCCTCGACTGCTCTGGTAGAAGATGTCTCGACTGCTGTAGTAGAAGATGTCTCGACTGCTGCGGTAGAGGATGTCTCGACTGCTGTGGTAGAGGATGTCTCGGACCCGCTTGAACCGTGAGCTCCTACATCTGTTGTAGTCTCAGACACAGTGATTGAGTTGCTGGTGACGGACACAGTTTGTGTTGTCTTTGTCTCCGAGGTTTCGGCGATGGACGTGGTTTCAGTCGTCTTGGTCTCTGAGTTGCTGGGGACGCTGGTGTAAGTTCCAGACGTGGTGACAGAGGGCTGAGCAGATGATGTCGTCGAGCCAACTCGGGCAGTTGAGACGGAGCTGGAGCTTCCATGGGGTCTGCAAGGACCAGCATGGATTCCAATGGCAAGGCCGGCCACAATGGCGGTGATGAGGGTGTTGACAGGAGGCATGGTGCAAGTGAGTGAAAGAAGATGGATGAGGAAGGATGGTATGTATCAGAATGATGGAGATGGAGTCAACGATTGGAGATGAGTCTTCAAGCAGTAAAACGAGTGAACTGAAGGGTCTCTAAATAGCACATCGCAACAACACAACAAGCAAGGTCATGCATCCGTCGAGGGCAGGCTCCTTTATAAGGGGGCCAAGGCCGCCCTCAACATTGGATATTTCCGCCCTCATCCGAACTCCTCATGTTGGCCCTGCTCCGGCTGACCCTGGCAACAAACGATCATCAATGGGCCCATATTCAAGGCCAAAAACAGCAGCGGGAACTAGTAATTGGCGCCTTTGTTCCTGAATGTCTTGAAAGAAACAAAACAGAGTCCACATGGTGGTGGGTGGGTGGGGAGACGCAGGTGAAGTTCTTGGCCGCCGTGTTGCCGAGCACGAGCAGCCAATTACGTCTGGCGTTTCGAGGGAGCTGAGCTGAGGACCGGCGTCTAGGGCGACGGTGCGATTCGATGTGACAAGGGCACGTTGGGGTGTTTGATGCAGGGAAACTCGTATCAGTACCTGGGAAAACGGTGGATCAATTTCTCAAAGGGAAAAGTGCAGTAGCAATTTCATCTGTGCGTGCGTGCGTGCGTGCGTGCGTGCGCATGCAGTTGGTGATGAGTTGGTGATGAGTTGGTCGTTGAGGATGAGACGAGATGATGATGGGGTTCTCGGTTCGATAGCCGACGCACGTGATCAAGATGATGGATGTTGTGGAGGCAGGTTGAAACATCCATAGGTACATGGGCAAGTACCTCGACAACGCCATCAGTTGACCACAAAGATTCAATGTGCTTTCTAAAGAGTTTATCTCCGCAGAGACTATTCATCTGATACGGAAATTCCCTTTGGCTGCTCATTGCCAGGTTCCACCTCCCTACATTGGCAGTCTCCAACAACAGCCCCCTGGTGATCTTGCTGGCTCCTCTTTCCCGCCTTTCATCTGAACTTCTCCGTCTGATCTTTGGTCACTTCGGCCTGCATTGCCGCGGAGGCTTCAGAGAACCTTACTGGGTCGAGGAAGAGGCTGTCTGGACAGGAGCAGGCAGAAGCGTATCTGCGCGACCGACCCGTGCTCTTCTCACTATGTCTGGTCTCGAGACGGGTCAAAGATGTTGCGCAGAACATCCTATACCATGAATTCATCCACGGATATACCCCCCTGCTGGAGCTGGGGAGATATCCGTGGCGAGGGCAGTTGACAAGCTTCATCCGAACAGTCGCGACGCGACGCGATCTAGCTGCGCTGGCCAAGACGGCCCACTTCCACCCTTGGGTGCTGTTGACCGTCAAACCTGGCGATGCCTAGGCTGCCATGAGCCACGCTGTGGATGCCTTCCAGCTCAACCGCGCAGAAGTCTGAAAGCAAAGAAATTTGGATGCGAGGGAGAGGTCGCCGAGGCTGGTCTACGAGTTTTGCCAGTAATTCGTTCTCGGGCAGCTCGACGGCCTTGATCAACTGCTTCACTACGCAGGCCCGGCGGTCCTGGTCGCTAAGCTGTTCGCGGTTCTTCTCGCCTTACTACCCAATCTCAAGCACTCCATCACCAGGAACGGGATTCCGAGTACCGACGGGCTGGCAGCAGCGATGAGTACCCTCGGAGTCACCAGGCTGCCTCTCCGGATTCTTGAGACCGGTGTTGAGCTGGGATATCTCTCCAGCCTGACGCCAGACGTCGAGTCCCTAGCCTTTGACTGCATCGACTTCCTGGAGCAATTTGACTTTTCACGCTTGAAGTCGTTTTGTCTCAGAGGGACTCGGGTCAACGAGCCAGGTCTCGGCCGGATCGTCGAGTCTTGCCCCGGAACTCTTTCTTCATTCACATACGAACCTTCCGAGGTCCAGATAACAGTCATTGATTCCAGTCACCTGGGATATGTTGCGCAGCCTTATGATGCCGTTGAACATCTCGGCAAGTTTCACGGCACACTCGAATTGTTGCATCTGGACATACGCTTCATGACCCCTGTGCCTCAAGACACTGGGATGGACCTCGTACCTAGCCCCGAGCCCTTTACAGTTCTGGAAGAATTCTCCTCGTCACTAATGCGATGTACAACTCCAAAAGCCTGGAACTGCCTGATGAGCAGTCTCTCGTCAATCTTCTCTCATCGAGCACCGTATCGCTCACTCACGCCAAGCCAGCGCGGTTCTTACCTCCCGAGTGACTGAGGTGTGGCTTGCTCGGTCTTGCTGAGCACAAGCGGTGCAATCCAGAGCGGTTTTGCAAGCTGCAGCGTGTGCGATGTGATACGAAGCAGATCTGTCACGATGGTCAGGTCAAACAGACGCTCGCCAAGGTGGGCATTGATCTGAAGTATGAAGAGTTTCCGAGGCAAGACTGGAGTTACAATGACACATAGTGCATCCTATATCGTAGATCTCTGACACGAAATGGTATTCTGCTAGTAGAATTGATTCCATTGCTCGGGTCGGCAACATATAATCTCGACATGAATGGTGGGCTGGAGTCGTAATGTGGCTGCGGACCTTGTTGAACTGGCCAATCACTGTGTAAACGGTAAGCTCTAGGTGTATTCCTGTTGTGTCATCTCTGGTGGACTGCTATGATCCTAATTGGATCTTGATCGAGGCCTTTTCACTTTCATTCTCGCTTGCAAGACGATGCTGTTGCTGATGACTTGGCGGTGGAGATGGCGAGGTTGACAAGGACAACCAACACCAGCCGCCCAGCCAACTGCCATGAGAGCCAAGCTCGCAGGCAGGCAAGCGCTTAGGTAAGACGGCGACCGCTATTTGTGGCGGTCGTCCAGCCATGGATAAGAACTTTGTGCCTTTCCATACCCTTACAGCACAGCTCCCCCCAGCCAACAACAGGCCCCTGGGCAGACCGCGCGGGTGGGCAGTTTCCCCAGTTGGGCACGTCTCCCTGAAACAAGCCTCTAATATTAGCGCCGTCGGGTTACGAGGACAGCAAAACCGTCAGGGGTTTGTTCAAGTGAAGGAGTGGTTGGGATGGGTGCCCGGCTGCCCGCTTAGGCACTTTTTATTTTGACTGGGAAAGCCACTAATAACCTACCCCCAGCCTGTCCGTCCGTCCAGTGAGGGAACCCGAGGCCTCTGGGCAGCTGGGCTCCATGGCAAGTGCCGTTTGTCTCCAGCTGGCGGACGGCTGGCGGCTGTGGTACAAACACCAAGAGATTGGCGACGCAGAGGGCGACAGGGGAAGCTCTGCTGGTGTTGCTGGAGGGAGAGGGGAAGAGAAAGGGAGCTGCCACGAGTGTCGGCCATGGTCCACAGATATTGAATATGCTCTGCCCTTCTATTCCATCTTGAAACTTGACATTTGGTCCCTTATTTTGTTGTTCCCCTGGTGATAATCCTGCATTGCATGCCCGTGTTGGCGCTGATGTTGGCGCTGGCTGCCCTGTACTCCGTACTGCCTGGTACTTTGCTAATAAGTTCGTTCCTTCCACACTTGACAGCTGAACGCTTGCACCGTTTGCGAGCAGGAAAAGACACGGCTTCTTCCTTCCCCAATTAGGTATCTAGAACCGTCTCATCTTGGGCATCTTCATCTTCCTCTTACACGCACCGCACCTCAACTTCTTCTTTCATGGCATGAATTGATTCTCCCCAGCAACCTTTGTACGCGTACCTCTTTGTATTTCAAGCGCCGGAGCAGAGCGACTCCATTCATCCCCGTATCCGTGGTCCCTTGTTAATTAGTTCCGAAACGTCGTCATCAGCCAGCCAGCCAGCCAACCTCCCTCTCCTCTCCCTCCCTCAAGCTAGACTCCCATCCGCGATCCAGGCCCCCCAGTTCGCAAGCCGTCAGCCCAGTCAGCAGTGCGCCGTCGCCTTTCCCCCATTCAGCCTTGCTCGTCCACGCCGAGTCAGCCAGAGGGCAGAAAAAGTTCGACCCATAACTCTACTGGACTGGACTGGACTGGACTTTGGTCCCCCAATCCCTGGCGGCCGCACAAACAATCAACAGCTCTCCGCCCCTGCATCGGCAGCAGCCGTCTCACAAAACTAGTCCTGCACAAGATAGAGACACGCAGCAACTACGAAGCCCACGGCCACCCTCCACGAGACGTCAACATCAGCACCAGCTGACGATCCCAGCTGCCATTCCTCCCCCGCGACCATCACGACGACAATCCCCCCTCACGTCCACGCTCACGTCGCCTGCGCTGTCATTCGCCCGCTCGCCAACCCTCCACCGCCACAGCCTGGTCTCTCTCTCTCTCTCTTAATTCTCCCTCTCCCACCACGACCACGACAGCGACCGCGAGAACCGCATCCATCACAACAGTCGACGGGGCTGGACAAGGCAGGCCATCATGCCGGGGTTCGCTGATTCCTTCTGGTCGAGCGATTACGCTGCGGGACTAGGCGTCCTGTTTAGCAAGCTTCAGCAGGGCGTTCTCGAGAACAGACAGGTCCTCGCCATCGCTCGCTTACGCGCCGAAGCCGAGGAGACTTACAGCTCACGGCTCGCCGAGATCACCCCGTCTGCCGACAAGGTCACCGGCGGCTTCAGTCGCGACGATGGTGCTACCGTTCGCAAGGTAAGTTGGAATGGATTCGCCTCACCTGTCCCTACCCGCTCGCTCGTCGACGCGCCGCAGCCTGGGTGACCCGTCAGCGCTGTCTTCGCAGTAAGCGCAACTGTCTGAGCTATGCTGACCGACTGGCACACCGCTCCAGGCCTTTGATGGCATGCGCACCGAGATGCAGGATGCTTCCCGCAACCATCATCGCATCGCCCAGAGCATTCGCGACCTCGTTGTCAACCCCTTCTCTCGTTGGTGCGACGCCCACGAGGCTCGCATCCAGGAATCCCAGGATGAGCTGCAGGTCCGCATCAAGGCTCATGATCGCCAAGCCGAGGCAGTCAAGAAGCTTCGATCTGTTTATTTCAACAAGTGCCGCCTAGTTGAGGACATTGAGGAGGAAAACAAGCTCGCTTTCCAGGATCCCGAGACCAGCCCCAAGCCGAACCAAAACATCCCCGAGATCAAGGTTCAGCCCCACAAGGAAGAGGCGCCCGCCCCCGAGGAGGACGAGGAGGTGCTCTACGAGATTGGCGACGATACCTATCAGCCCGAGCAGGTCAAGAAGATCCTCTCCCAGATGCTCTCATCCATCAAGATGGGCGAGACCAAGGTTCCCATCCTGGGCACCTACCTCAACACTTCATCCGGTTCCGATATCGTCGAGTACCTCCAGCGCAGCATGGGCAACATCAGCGTCGCTTACGCTGAGCGAATTGGTCAGGATCTGATTGCCAACGGCTTCCTTCGTCTCATCGGCAATGTCGGTAACAACTTTGCCAACAGCTCCAAGCTGTTCTACCAATGGCGACCCAAGGCCTTCCAATTTGCGGGTGTTCCCGAGAAGAAGTCTATCAACCGCACTTTCTCCCTGGCCTCGACTAACTCTGAAACCGCCGACTCTCCTGTTGTTGGCACCGTGAGCGAGTACCTGTCAAACTGGAATGTCCTCAACAATTCGCACCCGAACGAAACTCCCAGCCAGCGCATGCAGCGCGAGGCCCGCGAAGCCGATGAGAGGTACCGTGCTGGTGTCCGCAAGCTCGACGAGCTTCGATGCGAACTTGAGGAGTCCATCGTCCGCCACCTCAAGTTCCTTGAGCGCTGCGAGCTTGACCGCCTCAAGGCGGTCAAGACGGTCATCCTCGACTTTTCGGGCACCATCGGCAATGTCATCCCGAGCCTCCAGTCTACCGTAGACAAGATGATGCTCTTCCAGGAGACCATCCAGCCCGAGAGCGATCTGCGGTATCTGCTTGAGACATACCGCACCGGAAGCTTCGTGCCAAAGGTTGTGACGTACGAGAACTACTACAACAAGGTTGACGAGCAGACGTTTGGAATTGACCTCGAGGCGCGCGCGAGGGCCGACAAGAAGCGGGTGCCCATGATTGTCACTACCATCCTGACCTATTTGGACCATCATTACCCTGATCTCGAGGGTGATGAGGCTCGCAGAGGCGTGTGGCTGCTGGAAGTTCCTCTGGAGCAGACGCACCGTCTTCGTGCCAAGGTCAACGATGGAAAGCCTGTTGCTCCCGATGTCTTTGACGAGTTTGATATCCCTACTGTGGCCACACTCCTTAAGATCTACCTCCTGGAGCTTCCTGGTAAGTATTGAGTTTGTCGCAAGAGACCCTGTCTCGGAAACTGACCACATCAAACAGACTCGATCATTTCTTCCCATGTCTACGAGATTATTCGAACAATCTATTCGACCACTTCTACCGATACCGACGAGTCTTCCCGAATTGCGGCCCTCCAATCAACTCTGTCACAGCTGCGTCTCACTAACATTGCGACCCTTGATGCCTGCATGAACCACTTCACCCGTCTTGTCGACCTGACGTCTGCGGATGAAAGCTACGTCTCATCTCTGGCAGCCGCCTTGGGCCCCTGTATCCTGCGACCGCGAACGGAAACTTCTCTGACCCTGGAGGAGAAGCACGCGTACCGATTGGTCCGGGATCTGCTTGCCCACAAGGACGCCATCTTTAGCGAACTCAAGCGCATGTCCATGGTTAGTCATTCTTCTTCTGTCAGCGGCAACCGGCCTCGAGCAATCAGTACCGACGAGAGCAATCGTAAGGCCCTTATGGAGGAGCGGAATAGGGCTCTGCTCGAAAAGGCCAATGCTACCCGAGGTCGGGACAGGAGTCCTGCGCCCGGCCCTCGCGGCCATCGTCGAGATCGCAGCACCGGAGGACCTGACACCCGATTTCCGATTCAAACGAGCCCGACTTCAGCTGTTGACCGGCAACGCAGCAGCCTCGGCAGTCTAAACATCATTAAGCGCCAGAGTCTCGAGGTTCCCGAGCCCGATGGATCTGCACCCGTTAACGGCGAGGCGGCGGCGGCGACGGCGACGGCGGAAAAGGCAGACGGTGAATCGGACAAGCGCGACAGCATGGGACGGACACCAACCAAGTTTGTGGGCGGCAAGCGAATCCCCGTGGTGCCGTCTACTCCTCCCTCGCCGGCTCGCGGCGTGCAGCTCGAGGATGCGCCTATGCAGGACTAGTAGGCCAGTATGGCGTGGAACGGCTTGCTGCCCATGGCTGAGGCAGGGCCTCTTGGCTGATAGGGCACATCATGGGACACCTTCAGAGGAGTTGGGTTTTGGGAATGCAACGGGACGAAAGGTGGACGGCCGAGGCTCGAGGTATGGGTCGAAAGAGACGGAAGACACGAGTGTCGTTCGTTGTCTGCTTTCTTGCCCATGAAAGTCTGGCCGTATAATCTATCTTGTCATGTGTATGTGTTAATGGAACATGAGCAAAAAAGAACAACCGGTGTACTTTTTGTCTTGTTGTCGTTGTTTCTGGATGAGCTTTTGTTTTGTTTTGTTTTGCTTTCTCTTTGTATTTATGCTGTATCATGATATGGCCGAGATTCCCTATTCGTTGATAAAGACTTTGGTCGTTTCTAAGATATCCATTGGTGAGCTTGTTGTGCTGGAGTCGGCGTGCTTGATGGTTGCCTCTATCATGACTGTTGGTGAAGGTGCGCGCAGACTAGGCAGTTAGATATCACAACAATGAATATCATATAGATGATGGAGTCTTGAGTTGTCAGTTTGGTTTTTGTATGCATGCTCCTTGTCCCTTGTCTTATGCTGCCTAGGTATACCAATCCATAACAATGCTTTCCTCTCTGTCCATCAACATCTGCGCCACAAGCATCTATCTAGTTCCCCTCTTGAATATCAACCACACGCTTCTTCTTCTTTTTCTTCTTGGCCACGACGACCTCTCCCGAAGCTGGAGAATCGACTCCCTGGGCGCTGCTATTGTCGCCAGCGGCCTGCTCCTCGAGGCCCTCTGTACGGGGTACCTTCTTCTTCTTCTTCTTCGGCTTGGCCTCTCCGCCTTCCTCGTCGCCCTTCTTGGCCGCCTTCTTCTTTTTCTTCTTGACGACGGTGCCCTCGGCGTCGACGCCCTGTGCGACCTGGATGCGCTCGTTGGCGCGCTGCATCTCCAGGCGGAGGCGCTCCACCTCCTTCATGGCCTGCTGCATCTCGGCCTCCTCGCGTTGCTGCTGCTCATAGTCGAAGCCCGTCGATGGCTGGCCCTCGAGGCTGAAGGAGCCAATGCCGCTCGAGTCCACCTGCAGCAAGCCTTGCTGCTGCTGCTGCTGCTGCTGCTTGAGCTTGCGCGACTTGGACTTTGCTACGCTGTCCGAGTTGTTCTCCGAGACGTGCCCGCTGTCGCTGCCGCCAAGGGTCTCGTCCGCGGCGATCACCACCTTTTGTCGCGGTCTCGGCTGGGGACGTTGAGGCGCGGCAGCTGGGGTTCCGAGCCGTTCTAGATCCAGCTGCATTATAGGTATAGAGTCAATGTCAAGATCGGGACCGTTGCTGTTTTGGAGAATATTGTGGATGGGAGTCGAAGTACGGGGTGTGTCGTTGCTGGGGATGTAAAAGGGGTCGTCCTTGTTTCGCTCAAGACGCTCTGCTTTTCTCCGGGAAACGATGTCAGCGTCCAGATAGCTGTCTTCGTCTGCTTGTTGGTAGGAGCCCACGTAATCGTCCACAGGCTCGGCTATCCTGCTAATGGCGGGCGCAGAAGAGTCGATGCTGGTCGGTGGTGGCTTCTGATGGTAGTATACTTCAAACTCGTCCGAGTCATCCGCCACAAGAGTAATAGAGTCGGCATCCGCCAGTAGCTTGGCAAGGTTTGGATGAAGAGGTTCATCCAAGTCAAGACCATGAGGCACTGGGACATTGTACTGCGCATCTTTGGCCACTGAGTTTAGCTCCCAGCCATTGAAGAGTGAAGGGATTGCCTGGGTAAGCAGCAACGGAGGATCCTGCTCAACCTCATCAGTCGAAGCAGGTTGGCTCGAGGTCGCCTCAGCCGTAAGCTTGAGCAGTTCTGTGAACTCGACAGCTCGCTCCTGAACCTCAAGGCTAGGGTGTAACACCAGTGGCTCAAAGACATGAATAATGCGAGCCATGAGGAGCGAAACCCTAGACTTTCTCTCTGCCGTCCATGGCTCCATCTCGTCTCCTACTATGGTAGCAAAGACCTTGGTGACGGCTTGGAGGGTCGTCGTCAGGACCTCAGGGGTTGTTGTCCGAGGGATGAGCTGCAGCAGCCCATTAAGACCCTCATCCGGCACGGCCAGTTGCGAGGCATATTCGCCCATAATCCAGGTCACTGATTTCAGGGCCCCAGAGGTAATGTTATAACCCGGCGGTGTGTCGCTGTTGAGTTGGCTGAGGATAATCTCTGCTGCCCGTACTGCAGTTGACCTCATCACCCGGACCTTCACAGCGACGTTGCGCAGCTCATCGCCAATCTTTTCCGACACGTTGGCACGCGTTCTCCCTGCCGGGCCCAAGTCGTCATCGTCAACCTTGCGAGAAGCGGGCGCCATGCGGACGAGCTGTGTGAGCACGTCGATGTACCAGTCGAAATCCAACACGCTCGAGTAGTTGTCCTTTGCGCACATTGCCAGAATCCTGGCGATCACGTCTATTCGGTAATCATCAGGAAGAGGTGCTTGGGCCTCAGGCTTCGGCTGCGCAGTCTCTGAGAACTCGTCGTCTGAGTAGTTGGGGTCGTTTGGGGGCGTTTCTGGCTGAGACACTTCCCGAGCTGGCATAGAAGACTTGAGCTGCTTCATCAGTCTGCTGACGATAGACATCAAGTTGTCGCCCGTAACCATGCCCTGGACGAGATCCAGCGCCTGTATTCGGATGGTGATATCTGGACTGTCGATACACTCCAGAATCACATCCTCCTGCTGTGATACAAGATAGGGATGTGTAGTAACGATCTTGTTGAACGCCAAGAGCGCAACGTATTTGACTAAGGGTCCCATCAGTTGTCATGAGCTTAGTATAGCAGGATATCAACTTACGGTTAGGATCGCCATCAATCATAATCATGCCTCGCAGCTTATTGACACATAGTGTTGCAATCTCATCAGTTCCAGAGACATCGTCTGCGCTACCGAGAATACCGCCTTGGATAATACCGTTGATACACTCGTAGAGTAATGACATGGCTGGCGTCGTCCTGATGATGTTGGTGAGAGGGGGGAGCAGCTTTCTCACAAGTCGAGGCTCCAAGGGCGTCAAGGTTGCGAACTACAACAGTCAGTAAGTATCCAGACAAAAGGGCGGTGCCTAGAACAGCATACAAGCTTGATGAGTTTGATGGCCATCCAGTTATTACCACCATCTACCAACAGCTCAAACAGCCGAGGCGCAAGAGGAAGAAAGTCGTTCGGTCGTCGCCATCCAAGCTCGCAAACCACATTGACGATAGCAGCTGTAACGCTCGGGTCCTCGTCCGGGTCCATAAGCCGCTCCTTGATCTTGGGCCATGCAGCGCGTAGAGCTTCTGGATACACGAGAGCAAGTCGATACAGCGTGACAAGCGTCTTCTTTCGAATATTCGAATGGCTGTGGCTCAGCCGCGGCAGCAGGTCTTGCAGCGTCGAGAGCGCCAGCGAAGGCGTGATGACGTGGGGGAGGGTTGCGATCGGTAGGGAGATGACCGTCGGTGTAGTCGAGCCAAGATCCTACAAGCTCTCAACAGAGCCAGGGTTAGCCATAGGCACAACACGAGCAACACGGCGCTTCTCTAGCTGACCTTCTTCAACAGATTCGTAGCCAGCATCAGAACTTCAGTGTCAGGACGAAAGCTCTGGACAGCTCCCAGGTATCCCACGCGCTTGAGCTGGTACTTGGGCGACGACATGACCTCGAGCACGTGGAACGACGCCCACGACATGTCGTGCCCGACCATCTCGAGGTAGATGAGCTTCAGAAGCGCCGTCGCCTTGAGATCTAGATTTCACGCGCGCGGTCAGCGACGATCCAGACGGGGCATTCCAAACCCACGGAGTCTGAAAACACGAACCCATATCCTGACTGCGAACTTCGGCGCGGCACTCCTTGAGGCTCTTTTGGATGTACTCCTTCTCATTGCCCTTGTGGTTCCGGAGCCCCCGGATGAGGTCGTAGAGCGACTTTTCAAACCTGCGCAGCGTCAGCGCGAGTCTTCCATCAACACCCAAAGCTCTCTCGCTCCTACATCTTGGGAAGCTTGCCCCGCGGGCGTGGGGCCGACCGTCAGCGAAGGATGCTTCGTGTAGGGAGATCGGTTCACGGTCTTTCAGGGGCTTCGCGAGGATACGATCGAGCGGCGCATTTCGTACGGCGGGGAGTAACGGAGGATTTTGTATGTTTGCGGGGGGCGGAGGGCGCACCAAAAGTTGCGTCCGTCGCCTTGTGAGGGTTTGAGTTATTGAGACAGATTGGCGACCTAAGCCCATGACGGAATCACCGCCCTCGACTCGGCGACAAGGACGGCCCGAGCGCTTCCCACTGGACCTGGGGGAGGTGCGAGTTCGGGGCATCTACAGGGGTCTAACTCCCTGTGGGCTTAGTTATCTCATCCACTAAGCGCCTGTGAAGTTGCGCCTCGGTACCTGCCCATCAGTGGGGCAGGACGCCTCCGATGGTGGTGGCGGAAACCTTTCCAACTTTCTATCGACTCAAGTCGAGCAGAGCCTCAACACCATCACCACTTTTCTTCTTCAGTCAATTCCTTCCCAATCTTGAGGATCGAATCACGAGACCAAGACAATGAGCCCGCTACAAACGTGACGATATAAAACCAAAGACTCTACCCCGCCACCCCACAACTCTCAATGGCCCTCCGCC
>JABFEX010000276.1:0-25597 GCA_013623515.1 Fusarium illudens
TCCTCCTCCTCCTCCTCCTCGGGGCTAAACTCGTCTCCGTACTCTCCCACGATCCACAGGCAAAACTTTTCCCACTCTACTTGCCATTCCTGCATCCTCTTGGCCTTGATGCTGTCGCCGAGGCTGGCTTCCTTGATGCCCTTGACCCACTCTGACTGGTTCTGGTCCTCGAAAGCAGCCCACCTGACACTATTCTCGGCAAGGCTGCCCAAGCCAGCGAGACCGAGGTTCTTCCAGCCCTGGAGGGCCTGCCAGAAGTCGTGGGACATACCTGCGGTATCCTGGCCAAGCATGGCGGGATCATCGTTGCAGAGACTGCAGGCGACGCCGCGCGCCAGGAGAGCGGGGAGGGGGTGGGCTGTCACGGAGCCGCAGAGCCTGAGGACTTCGTTGGAGATGGGGCATGACTCGATGAGGATTCGCTTCTCCTTGACCATGTCGATGAGGAGAGGATGCTTGAAGAGGCTGAACCCGTGACCAATGCGTCGGGTTCCCAGCAAGATTGCGTCAAACAGGTTGCCGTCTGTGTCTGTGCCATCGCCCAGGGTCTCTCCAGCGTGGAAGAAGAAGGGCAAGTTGACGCCCTCCATGGCGCACTGCTTGCGGAACCAGAACAGCTCTGGGAGCAGGTCTGACAGCGGCCGGCCCAAATCTTCACCTCCGACGACGTCGTAGCCAGCAATCAGGTCGGGGAAGTTGATCTTGGTGGCTATGCAGCAGTCCATGTTCTCGACAATGTCACGGGTGGGCAATCTGCGGATGGCCGTCCAGATGGTGGTGATTCCCCAAAAGCCTTGGCCTTCTGGCGACTTCTTGAAGCGGGAGACCTCTTCTCGGATGACGTCGAACATGTGGGTGTAGTCCTTCTCTGGCTCTTCCTGTTTGTCACGGCAGTAGTCGAGGGGCCAGGTGAACCTATTATTCCATGAGATGAGCAGAATGGGCGCATGTTTGTTATTGACTCACCGGAGCTCGGCCCAGCTGACGCCGTCTTCCTTGAGCGTCTTCATGAGGTGACGCAGGAATGCCCGGAACATGGGCTCATAGTGGATGATGGTTGCGACGACGACGAAGCACTTGGCAAACTTGACCCAGATTGCGTCAACGCCGTGGTGCTGCTCGTGGCTGTCTGTAACCGAGAGTGTGCATCTGCCCTTGAGCCACTTGAGGAAGCCGGGTCTCCCGCCGTCGGGGAACTCATCGGCCACCTTTGTAAGCAACAGGAAGCTCTCCGGCTCATAGGAGTCGCCCCAGATGGAGCCTTCGGTCCTCTCCTTGGCCCTGTAGCGAAACCGGAGGGCAGCATCCTCCCTCGCGGCCTCGGAGGTGAGGGGCAGGTCACTCGACATGTGCATGCCCGGCATCTTCATGAGCTCCTCGAGGATAAAGTCAAAGTTGACCATGGCGTCCATGTGGGCGTGGAGGAGTGCCCCCTTTGGCATGCGGCGGACGATTTTCCACAGGTCGGTCCTCTCCATGCGGTCCTTGGCGAGCATGAACATCATGCCGGGGAAAAGGCACTCGTTGCCGGCCTGGGAGAGCTCCTCCTCTAGCTGGGACGTCCAGACGGTGGCGTTCTCGTGGTCGCGGATGCGGTCGACGATGTCACAGGCGCGTTGGCCGATGGGCGACAGGGAGGCCTTGAAGGAGGCGTCTGAACGCGTCTTGTGCTCCTGGGCTATGAGGTTGGATCGTCCGGTGAGGTACTGCTGGAGGAAGGGGTCAGAGAGCGAGGGGATGTCCTGGGCGACCTCCTCCCACTCGTCGTTGGACATTGTGTGTTCCCTAGCCATGGTGGAGATATAGTTGTAGGCCCACGACGGATGAAGGAGAAGAGCTCTCTGGTTTATGAGGCACCGATATAGATGTGTTGCCTTTGGTTACTTGAGAAGTTTAAGAGCAACAGATATGGGACGAAAACAGGCGCAGGATATGTCGCTCCAACCCGGATATGGCAGGTCGGTGAAACCTGGATACTGCGGGGAGTGGGACAAGTGGAACGGATATGGGTGAGCTTATGATCTCATTCGAGATGCAGCAGCAGCCACGTTGTTAGGACGGAAGATTAGGTTCACGATGGGAATAGAGTCTCGAGGAGTAATATAGGATAGGTAGTATCAAGGTTTGTGGAGGTACTAATGTTTGCAAACGGCCGTGGAGGTGCGTAACAGACGGTGAAGCTAGGTATGGGTGTCTCTGGTAAGGTCCGCCGTACTAGATAGGTAGGTACGTGGTGGAGCAGCGATGGTATCCACGTGACCGTGCACATGCCAACCCAACGCTTGTCTCACCAACGTCTGTCGATCTCTCGACAAAAGACTCTGGTTCGTCAGCTGCAGATCCCGCCCTCATCACCTCCAGGATCCCGCATCGTCACATCACCGTCGGCCAATCTGCGATCTGAGACAATGTCTCTGTCGGTTGGTGGCTGAGGGGCACCCATTTCCACGACGTCTCCGCTGGCTGTCCTCTGTCCTCTCTCTCCCGCTGCAGCTGCAACCTTGCAATCTGCCAGAAGCCGCCGTACTTGCGATGCGCTGCGCTGCGCTGTGCCTTGCAGATGGCAAATGTCACGACGATGAACACGCCCGGGCCGGACGGGGGACCTCGTCATTGTCATCAAACGGCCGACCGACGCAGGGAAAACAGCCCAGGCTCGGGCTCTAGTGCGTCCATCCAGCTAGCTCGCGGCTGTTCCTGAGCCGCCATTCGCTCCCCCGACTCCTCGTCGACTCGTCCTAGGCTTTTGCCCTATAAGCGCGAAACCCACGAGGCTCCCAATGGGAGCCTCCACCTCCATCACTCCTGATCACGTCTCGTCACCTGCACGACCCATCACAGCCTTTTGGGCTTCAGAGTCAAGATCGACGACCCTTTTAGTGATCAATGCCCTCACCGCTTGCAACGCTTTGCAACCCTCCTATCCCATCGTTGCTGAGGGGCTTGCTGCCCCGGTCCCCATCTGACTTGATTCCCCTCCCTCGCTCAACCTAACCCATGGCCCAACAGCACACGCAAGTCTCGGTTGGATGCCCAGTTGACGCAGGTACGCAGGAAAGCGCTCATTTGCGCTGATCCCGACGAGTCCGAGCTTGATGTGCCGAAAGACGGGGTGATCAGGTCCGTCGAGGTCCGTCAGAGGACTACTTAAAGGTCCATTCCTGTCTGTCGTTGGTGATGACTTCTACTTCCTCATCGTGCCTACCCTCACTCGAACCAAACAAGCTCTCTGACTTTCCAGACAGAGCCTTCTTCTTCTCAAGTCTTCCATCTCACTTGAACCTGCCATTATCTACTGTCTGTGTTCCATCCTACACATCTCCAAGATGCGCTCTACTGCTCTCCTCGCCCTCTTCTGCTCCCTGACCCTCGCTGCGGTCATCCCTCGGAACACAGTCTTCACAAACCATTGCTGCTTCACACTACATGACGTTGCTACCGGGGCCACGGTCCAGGAGAATGATAGCAATGGCTACCTGTTCTTCAACGCGGGCCAGACTGACGGCTTCTTCTGCATCGACTTGTCCAATCCGCTAAACCAGTTGCGAGACCATTTCTATAATGCCTGCTTCATCAACACTGCGGATGGCGCCGTCAGGTGCATCGATCCTACTCCCGGCTTCCAGTCGTGGACCCTCAAGAAGGTTGGCAGCGACACTCTGCTTCTTCGTGACGAGGACAGCACGTTCAACTATTGTCCCAAACCATCGACAAGCCCCAAGGGAACCGTGCTATACAGCGACAAGCACCCCAAAGTAGCCTCCTGCAAGAAGACGACACTCAAGGCCAAGAACTTCCAGGGCACATGCAAGAACTTCTCTACTCGCTCCGAGATGGAATAGACGTCCTCCGCGTCCTGCGAGCCTGGGGGGTTTCAAATCAGCCCCATGGACTTTACAGTTGCCGGGCTATGGCATTGTGATGCTCGTTCTCTTGCGCGTGAACGCCTGGCTGTCATCTCAGAAGACTCGAGCACCACCTTTTACTTTGAGGTTCCAACATTTTCTGCTCCTTCTGCTGCTTTGAACCGCATTGCCACATGCGGTCTCTTCTTCCATCTTCCATTTTGCAGCGACTTGCGTCATGGTTATCCGTGTTACGAATGGACAGGAATGATGTTGGAATCCCTGTCTGGCTCGGCCATGGCTTGGGAACTTGTCACTGAGGCCGAGGAGTCTACCGACTGGGTTGGTGAACCGATAGTTGAACCGGTTCCTGGGGACCGTGTGTTGATTGGTACGTTTGACTGCACAGGGAGCACGTTGGAGAGACCAATTCGTCGCATGTCTTTTCGAGCAACAGGCGTGAGTGGTTGGAGCCTCGAGTATGTCCAAGCAGGCGTGGGAAACAGTTGGCAGGATGGGGTTGGAGTGTTTGTTCACCTATGCGCTTGAATCTCCCGAGATGGCCTATTCTAGGAAGGATGAGGGAGCCGTGTTTTTCTACCCTTGGGTGGTATTTCTTCTTGTACACACTTTTAACTGACGGAGAGTTGGTTTCCTTATTGAACTATAATTACTTCAAACTGACATTAAGAACCATGACCGTGATCAGAGTTTCGGAGAGATGTCATTCGCAGTTCCTCCATAGACAATATTGGTGTCTCGTGCAAGCTGCTCGGTGGGTGAGGCTTTTGCGCGCTTCTCAATGATGGACCTGTCTTCCAAGAAACGAGAGAAGATGTCGCGCGAAACCTCGTCTCCGTCACTAGTCGAGTCAACATATAGCAGCACCGACACTAGCAGATCTGCAACAGCCCAAAGGACTTCCCTGGCGTCTCCAATGAGGTCTGTCAGCGGCTCACGTTCGATGAGGCTTCTCAAGTCTCGCCAAGATTTGAGCGGATTCCATCCGGCAGGCCTTGTTGTCTTGGCCTGAAAGTCAAAGCCGTTCTTGATAAAGGCTTCGAGGGCATTCATGGCATCTCTGCCACCCTTGGGATGCTTCAGCGCGCGGAGAAAATCGGTGCTCAGGACATCCGTCGTCCCCTCCCATATGGGCAGGACGGCGCAGTCTCGGTGAAGCCGGGCGACGTTGAGGTACTCTTGCTCTTCGTTGAGGAGATAGCCCACGCCGCCGAGGCACTCCATGCAAGAGAATAGCAACTGGACTGAGGCTTTGCAGACGTAGGCCTTTGTCAGCTGGGTGAGGACCCGTATCAGCGGTGCTGCGTCTTTGGATGACGGCGTCAAGGCCAAGAGGGCGGGTGACATCTGGCTGGAGTCGACTGGATGCTCAGAGACGCCTAGGACATGGCTCGTGAGCATCGTCAGGAGCATGAGGCCGCGGTACTCGCAAGTCATCTTGGCCAGCGTCCTCATGTGCAGGGAGCTATCGGTCAGCTTCACGCGGACGCCCTTGCCGGCACCAATCTCCCGAACCCGTGCATACGCCCTCGCGATACCCAGGCCTCGTCCCACGTAGCTCATTGCGGCGACCGAGGAGTGGACTCTTGTCAGTGTCAAGACGGTGGATATCTCGTGGATGCCACGACCCTCTTGTCCGATGAGCCACCCGCGCATGTCTTTGAGGACCAGTTCAGCGGTGGGGAGGGACTGTGTGCCGGACTTGTTCTTGAGGCGCTGGATGCGTACGCCGTTGAGGGCTTCGCCGTTTTCGATAGGGAGGCCTGTGGTTGTCGTTGCGTGAGGGTCATGCTTCCTCATGGGGGCGAGGAATGTTGAAAGTCCACCCTTGGCGGTGCGGGCGAGGAGGACCGTCATTTTCGAGTCTGTCGCTGAGGAGAACCACTTGAACCCACTGATGCTCCATGGACCAAGCGGGATGTCCTCGGTCTTTGAGGCCAGCTGAGCTTCTGAGGTAGGCTCGTGGACCGCCGTGGTTTCGGTCAACGATACGTCGCTTCCACCTGTACGCTCGGTCATCCACTGGCCGCTGGTCCAGGCGTAGGTTGGATCTCGGGATGTCAAGTGGCCAAAGGCGTTCTCGAGGACTCTCTCCTGTTCATCTGTGAGTCTTGCTCTTAGTTCCGGCGTGCGCAAGTGTGTCTGCAAAAGCCGGGCGGCGCCGTCCTGCATCGCCGATGGACAGGTGACGTTTGCGCAAGATGCCGTCCAGAGCTGGAGACGGAGAAACTGATGTGCTCTGGAGAATGGGCCGTAGGAAGTATCATATCCGGCGGCGACGAAGCTGCAGATTGTTCAGTCTGTCGTCTCCTGGTTGTTGGAAAGCAAAACTCACCCGTGAGATAAGCCAAAGTTCTGAAGACCGCGCCACCCCTCACCCGTAACAAGGTCGCCCTTCCACTGGCCAAATACATCCCGTCCAGAGCCTTTGAGGTACGGCTTGTTCAGTTCGGCGTCGGTGATCCAGGCAAAGACTTGGTCGGAGAGGACCTCGTCTCCCAGGGCGGCGACTTCAGCCTCGACCTGGCGGATGATGTGCTGCGGAAGAAATACTTGTACCCGTTAGCAGTTGGAAGAACATAAAAACTATCTATCCTCACGTTTAAAGCATCTCTGGTAGGTCGCATCATCGTAGAACTGGTTCCGCAAAACAGGGGGCCTCTGGAAGAAGCCCTTGTCCGCACCTGACGCCTCCATGGCTGACATTCAGTAGTGCACGCAACATGTTGAGCATTCGTTCCAACGCTTGAATTTGCCGTAGTTAAGTACACCATGGGAGCAATGCAATCACAAGTCGAAGGGTTGCATCTCGTAGGGGGGGCCGGTCTCGTGTGGGGTAGCGCCAGTTCAACCGAGGCATGTTCCGCGGCCAGACTTGGAAGGTCGTGCGGAAGCAATTCCGTGCGAATGGCCTCGTGGGCTGTGTTGGAGCGGAATGTTTTGGGGTCATGCGGTGATGTGATGGGCTAGAGGTGGGTGACATTGTGAGAAGATGAGAGGGGGTTGGTTCAGCTGAGTTTCCTGCGTTGGGTCTTGTCTTGTTATGTTGCAGCCCGTTGAAGCTCGGCTGTAGGGGAGACTCTGTTAACTTCCGGGTAAGAGGGGGCAGAGGTTTGATCCCTCCCTTCCAGCTTCGGCTGTTGAGTGTTGTTGGCTCGGCCTGGACGGCATGGCATGTAGCAACGCCCCTGTTCCGTTGTTGGCCGGCTTCTTTGCATATTGCGCATGATGGGCACGGAAGAATGCGGTTAACCAGCTACTGACAGTGTGTAATCAACAGTAAATATCTGGTGAGAGTAGAGTGTCGACATGGGCGAGACCGATGATGTTGAATCTAATACCAAGTGGCTAACTCACAAGAGAGTTGCCGACGTCGAAGGGCTGCGGTGTACTTGGACTCGGCCTAAACCGAATAAATCTCCGAGAATAAAAGACATTCACTATTTTGCACATATTAAATTTAATTAGAATCAGGTACAGTAAATAAACAGATGTTGGCTCGGCTCGGTTATGGAAGATGGTACATTGACACCAATATGATGTTATACTCCAATCAAGAAGAAGCATATCAGCATGGTTGACTCTTTCCTAGGCTTGGATCATGTCACAATAAACGCATACATATCTTGGCAACTCTTGGAGACTGTCCCTTGGAGAATACGTCCAGCAATAGTTGAACGGCGAGCAACATACCATGGCAGCAAGTTTTAGATCAGAAACCATCACTCCTCGTTATACTGCCTATCAACCATCATTCATTCTAGTCACACTGAGAGGCCTCACATTCATCGATCCAAGGACGTATACACAAAGACGATGGTGGCGCAGAAACGCGACACACTGTAGATGCAGGTCCGAGAATCGCTGTTCCACTCACTTTGGCTGCGCCGCATGCTACACGTAGGCGATTGCGAAATGCCCTCATCACCAATCTTGGCCAGCAAAGCATTGTTTCAGCGTTTGGATAAGTTCCATGCCCAGTAAAAAGATCGCCGTCGTCGTCATCATCGTCCTTTTTTGTCCATGTCCTAGTTCTTGGACCATGTAAGAGGCTCTCTCTTGGCAAAAAGGCCTTTACGCGTCGCATCCGGCACTTTGTCATGAATGAATTCTACTGTAGGCCAGAGAGTAAAGGATTATCCCTTGGCCTCAAGACGAGACGAGACGTGATTCGCCTGGTCAAGCATTGAGGAAATGCACCCGTCGAATCACATCTCGCCTTGTCCTGGTCCGCATGACCTCATCTGGCAACCAACCCTTGTGCCGGTGACGGGCCACGAGCCACGGCAAGACGTGTCAAAGGATCTCAAGACTGATTATCAGAGGGAAAAAGAAAAAAACAGGCTTCATAGCCCATCTTTCTTTTGTTGGGGGAGGGCGTCATTGTCATGTGGCCATGCTTTCTTGGGAGGGGACGCGTGAGTTGCCGTTGGGAGTCGCACGGGATAAATAATGAGCGTTATCCTGTGTTGCAGCTTCCAGAAATCTCAGTCAGTGTGTGTTCCATCGAGTAGACATTGGATCTTACAAGAGCGTTGAAATCTATCGCGGTCGATTCACCGTCAACAGAGCTCAGTTAAAAGAGCCAGTCACCAGACATCTCTCTCATAGCCTCTCACACCTTTCATTACACACTCCTCATCATGGCTATCGATCGCGTCGTCAGCCTTGTCCTTCGCGCCGCGGAGCTCGTCTTTGCCGCCATCGTCGCAGGCGTCAACGGCGAGTACCTGCACAAGTCCGAAGGCGCCAGCTCGTGGGAGCTCGGGCGCTTCATCTACACCGAAGTAGTCGCCGCGCTGGCCATATTGTTCTCTCTGATGCTCCTCATCCCCTTCTCGGGCACCTTTATCCACTGGCCTCTGGACATTTTCATGAGCATCAACTGGTGGATCGTATTTGCCCTACTCGTCGATGTAAGCCACAACTCACCCTCACCACACCACTCAAGACATCGTGATAGCTAACTATACTCGCTACAAGTTGATTGGAGATTCGTGCGGCCGCGTCTTCAACTGGGGGAACGTCCACCCTATCCACGGAGACCAGTGCGGCAAGTTCAAGGCCACCATCGCCTTCAGCTTCCTCTCGGCACTTCTCTGGCTCGTCTCTGCCCTCGTCGGCTTCTTCTGGGTTCGCCGCCGTGAGCACGCCGTCGCCCGCGCCGACGCCGCCCACTACAACCGCCGTCGGCACTGGTTCCGCAGCCGTGTCTAGACACTCTGACACTGCTACTTGCCGAGCCTTGGCCATACCCATGTCTTAGCTTGGAGCATTCCGATTCCCTTCCTCCCCCGCGCTGGGCGCAAAACTAATGGGAAAGATGTGTGGCTGTTTCCTTGTTTTTCTTTGTCCTTTTTTTTAAGTTGGAACTTGATGGAATTGAGTAACGAAACTTTGGATACCCGCGAGACGATGGACAAGCTGTTACCTAACGATAATTAAAGTATCTATTATGTGATTGAACAAACCTGCTTTTGTTGTGCCTACATACCTAGCGAGTGAGTGAGAATTTGCCTCTTTAGCATCGTGTCCTGAATATCAGATGCTCGCAACCTTTGGAGTCTCTCCTCTCTCTTCGTTGGTTCGACGTCATTTCTACGAACTGGTCAAAGATCTTTCAACATGAAACAGCCGAGACAGCTGTCATGATCTGCAAAGCAGAATCCAGGGTTCCCAGGCGTGGCACAGTAGGTTCCCCGGTCAAGATTCTCGGTCTGCATTCACTGTGCGACATACTACCACGTAAAGGCTTGCGTCGGGTATATTTCCGATGAGAGTCACCATCGGGGAGAGGAGAATCCCAGCCAGCACATGCATCTTGCCTACAAATCCCGTGTTAAAACCCACAACCATCGAGATCTCTCTTGGGGGCTAGACCACGCTTCTCTCGTGTGCCTGTGCAGGGGCACGGCCAAACGACGAGGTTGGTTGGTTGGCGTCGGAAACTGGCAAACGGCAAGAGGCACAGCAGCAAGGAATCTCCGTCATTGTGGAACCCCGTGACCCTGGTTTTCAGAGTTCTAGAACGCCCTCAAAAGCTCTTGCCCTGAAGACGGGCCTGTTAGGCTTGTTGTTTGCGTAGCTGCTGTTTGGTACTTTGGATGCCATGTCGGAAGAAACGGCCACATGTGGCGTCATAGATTTCGTGGCTTGTGGACCGTATCCAAGTTTGGAAGTGCGGGGTAAAACTGGGCACTGGAGGGGAAGCTGACGCCACCACAGCCACATTGTCGTCGCCACACTTGGAGGGGTCCGGGCACCTGCGTCACTCCTTCCCGCAGAATGTCGCCTTGAGCCTCCTCCGTCATCCTCTCTGCTCTCCCACACTGGCTGCTTGCTCTTCTCCACAACAAACACCGCTTGGCGGCATGGGCAAGCAAGAATTTCCGTTTGTGGCCATGCCTCTTGCCAAATGTACGAATCGTCAACGTCACTTCCCGCGAGGTATGACGCTACCATGTTTCCCCTGACCGCAGCGCGCGAACCGACTAGGACCCCGTCACCCAATCGCACGCCATGGACCAGGCTCGGCGGCAGAGGCTTGAGGGCCAGAGATCTGTAAGATCCCATCGCGCTATGACGCGGGATGAGGTCGGCGGAGGGCGACAGCCGTGAGGTTGCAGGAGCCTGCCTGCCTGTCTAGCCTCTAGGCATTTGCCTGCCTTGGTTTGCGACTGCCAGGTTTGTCAAACGCGAATTCAAGCTTGAAGCAGGAGACATCGAGATGGAGTTTCCCATCCGAGAATTCGACTATATAAGATGGAATGCATCTCGTCTTCTACAGATTTGAATCATACTCATCAACAACAACCACACACCAACACCATCCTCAAGATACCCCAAGTCTCTTTCACTCAACCCCATCACCTCAAGATACCCTAAAGCAACTACCTACACACACACAACACCTAGCAGCCATGTCTTCTCTCATCAACAAGGTCAAGGAAGCCATCCACTCGGACAAGTCCACCACCGAGCAGCCCGAGGGCACACATGGTCCTCACTCCTCCAGAGCCGCCAACACTGCTGATCCCCGAGTCGACTCTGACCGCGATCACCGCGCCGGCAACTCCTCCAACCTCACAGGCACTGGTACCAGCACTGGCACTGGCGCTGGCAACTACTCGAGCGGCACTCACTACACCACCGACACCCGCACCACCCATGGCACCGACGGCCCTGCCACCAGCACCGATGGTCCTCACAAGTCCAACCTCATGAACAAGGCTGACCCTCGAGTCGACTCGGACCGTGACCACAGCCGCAACATGGGAGCTAACCCTCACGGCACCTCTGGTACTGGCGCCCACAACGCCACTGATTCTACCCGAACAGGCGGCATTGGCGGCACAAGTGGTATCGGTGGCACAACTGGCTACTCCAGCCGTGACACTTCTCTTCCCCATGGCACGGGCACTACTCACACCGGTACTCACACCGGTACTCACACTGGCACCCACGGCACTACCGGCACTACCGGTTTCGGCAGCCGCGATACCTCTCTTCCTGAGGGAACTACTGGTCCTCACAGCTCTCGCATGGCCAACGCCGCTGACCCCCGTGTCGATTCGGACCGCGACGGCAGCCGCAACATTGGTGGTAACACTCATGGTACCTCTACCACTGGAACTTATGGCCAGACCACTGTTGGTGGCATTGGCGGTACTACTGGTACTTCTGGCTTCCCCAGCGCCGGTACCGGTTCTCATGGTCCTTCTGGCCACTCGTCTGGTCTTCATGAGGGTACCACTGGCCCTCACAGCTCTCGCGCTGCCAACGCCGCTGACCCCCGTGTCGACTCTGACCTCGACGGCAGCCGCAACCTGGGCGCTCGCGGCGCTGGTGCTGGCACCGCCAACTACGGATCTTCTACTGGTACCCATGGTACTGCCACTGGTGCCCATGGCTCTCATGGTACCCACGGTACTCAAGGCACCAGCCTCGGCGGTGCGGGTGGTGCTTACGGCACCGGCCCTGCCCCCAACACTGCTGGTCCTCACCAGTCCGACATGATGAATAAGGTCGATCCCCGTGTGGACAGCAACCTCGACGGCAGCAAGACCGTAGGCCGCGACAAGACTTTCGAGCGCTCGTAAGTCAACACGACCCGGCCTCTCAATCAAAGAAATCACACCTTAACACTTGTCTCCCTGTTGCAGAAACAACTATGCTGGCAAGGACCCTACCGATGCGGCTCAGGTCCCCCCCTCTGTCCTGCAGAAGCATGTGCCATCCGAGATCTCTCATGAGCACGATGAGCATGACCACAGCCGACGACACAGTGTTTCCCACCAGGACAAGCACCGGGGCCTGTAAGGAGGATAAGGATAAGGAGATTGTCATGACTTATGCATATGTACATTAGTCTTTCTTATGATTCTTAATGACTATTACCCCTAACGTTGACACAATATGGTTTCCAACTCTCTGTGTCTCTGTGATACATGGCTTTTTGGAGCAAGGGCTGTTAGAAACACCCTTGTAGTCAACTACTACTGACTATCATGCAATCCAGCAACGTACTGGTACATCACAATCTCAACAATACTTGTGGTCTAACATACGATATCCTCCCAAGTTGGTTGTCATTTTTTAATTGTTCAAGACAAGGTTCGGTTCAATATCAACAGCAAGACATATATGACTTACACATCAGACAATACGCCTCGGGAGGAATTCTTACAAGCTCAGACAGATCAGTAACCCGACGAATTCGTCTTTCCAAATAGGCATCTCAGCCTCAATATATCACCACCATGACCTAAACATACTCAACTTCTTTTGTTTTGTGATATTGTGACGTCTGCGAGGCAAGACAGTGAACCACGAGGTTGACGGTTTCCTTATCTAATCGTGACTTCCCCTCCAAGAAAGCTACCCTAGACAGCTGCCTGGACCCGTAAGTCGACCTTCTTTCAACACCACACACACCATCTACATCTACTCTCTCCCACATCACCATATCTCTGCCTCACCATGCCCTCGCCATAATGTCCTCCCCTATCCCCCAAGCCCTCTGGAGCGCCCGCATCCCGCTGCACGTCACCCACCCTTCCTCACCCACCACGCCATTCATCACCAGCGTCCCGCGCTTCAGCTACCTCGCCCTCCTGCTGCCGAGGCTGTCTGCCTTCTTCGGTTCCCCTTGCTCCAGCTTCCACTTTGAGGACGTACAGCTGAGGAACCTGGCCGTCGGACTGCTCGTCGACCTCTACCGCCCGAACCTGCCGTGGAGGCTTACTGTCAACGATGGTGTGGGGTGGGATATTGCGGATACGTTTCTTAACTGTGTGAAAGAGGTGAGCTTCATGTCATGTTTGGCACATATAAAGTGCACCGACTTTGAGAGTTTTATCTTGAAATGGCATCCTACAGTTGCCTTTTGATGTTCATCTCACTGCCATGATCTTATTCTGACGCAGCTTCAGGCCGACTTTACCCGCAATGGCAACGCAAACCAGATTATGAAAATGTCCAAAGACAACACGACTCAGCTCTGGAACGCAGTCATAGACAACGACTACGCCTCCTTCAACCGCATAAACAGCAGCTTACTCAACGCTCCTACAGCTCTCAAGCATGTGCCGCTGCGCATCTACATCCCAACCTCGTCTACCGCGCCGGGCTCTTCATCTCCGACGCCCTCAGAGTCTGGCACATTCAAAGTTGTTCAGTCGCTCGTACCCGTGTCAGGGCCTGATCGTCGGCCCAAGTTACTAGGGCAAGCGCTCAAGGATGTGCTGCCAGGCTTGTTCCCGAGTAGTCGAGATCCGATCCTCGCCAGGGTGGTGATGCACGGAGCCGGAGTGCCCTTTGCGGCGCCCTTGGAGGAGTTGATGCGAGAGGCCGCATATCCCGATGGGTGGCTGTGCCTTGTTGTTATCGTGTTATAACGAGTTTACTGGGTTTTGGTTTGGCTGGCATAGCAGGGCGTATGGAGGTGTTTGGGATGCACCTAGTTGTTTACTGGGAAATGCGCTTATGACCACACTTCTTGTAGAGCCGCTCGACGTGCTCATTAGATGATTGTTTCTGGATATACTCTGTTGACGTGAGTTTCTCGACAGTCCGCTAACCCATATAGGCCCTCAAGTCAAGACGTGACAAGCATATTCAGCTATGTAAAGGTAATATTCTTTCCCATGAGACTCTTGTACGCATCGTCGACGGCCTTCCTCTTCTTCCTCTTGACCTCCTCATCCTCTTCGATTTCCTCCTCTAGACCAAAGTCATCAGGCCCAGGGATCTGAGGCGTCCAAGCCCGGATCTGTCCGTCCATATGGGAGCTGTAAATGGCGCCGACCGAGTTTCCGCCTCCCATGACAGCTCCAACTTGACGCCCGCTTCCGCCCGAACCACGCCAGACGATACTCGTTATGCGGTTCCTGCCCATCTCGCCCCCTCGTGCGCCCACGGGGTTTGTCACACCGGGACTTCGGAGTCGAGTTATCATGTTGCCGTCATGGAGATCGAGTATGAGAATCTCCTGGTCATTGGGCCAGAAGAGAAACTCATGCCCGGCCGAAAGACTCGACGGAGACACCAGCATGCTGACAGTCTTTGCATGTTGGTTCTGAATGAGCGAGCCAAAGCTTGCGAGAGTGTTGGCTCCCGTCGCGGCGTCCCAGACTCGAATGCGACGGTCCAGACCAGCCGAGATGATGTATTTACCATCATCCGTCCACTGGAGACCATTCACCGCATCATCGTGGGCTTGCGCAGAGGCTCTGAACCGGGGAATCTCGCCCTCACGCGCTCCCGTCGCGGCCATGTGGTTCATCTTATGCACAATCCCAAGCGAGTCTTCCTGATCAAGCTGCGCAATAACGCCGCCAGCCCGCCGAATATCCCATATCCGCACTTTTCCGTCCGCATGGCCACTCACGAGGACATGCTCATGCCGCGGGCTCCACACCGTCGACAGCACAGGACCACCGTGAGCCACCAAGGCCTGCACCGCAGACCCAGACTTCAAGTCGACGAGGCGCACATTGGAGTTCTGCGTGGCGCAGGCGACGACGAGGTGGTCTGCGATGGGGCTCGTGGAGTGGGAGTATATCGTCGCGTTGAGGTCGAAGACGGCCGAGAGGGCGCATCGCTGAGTCGCCCACAGCTTGAGCTTCTTGTCGTACGAGCTCGAGAGGAAGGCGTCCGGGTCGAACGGGTAGAAGGCGAGGTGCGTGACGCCGTGCGTGTGCCCCGGAGACTTCCTTGGATCGTCGCCCGTGGACCTCGCAATGCTGCTCACGGGGCGAAAGGTGTGAATGCTGTGCGGGTTCCCGCAGGCCTCGAGGTCCCAGACCTTGATGCCGCCCTCGGCGCCGCCCGAGATGAGGATGCGGCCGTCAAACTTTTCGAGTGCGAGGCTGCTGGCGCCAGCGGGGTGCGCGCGGATGTTGTGGGCGCGCTCCTCGACGCCCGCCAGGTCCGGCCTCGGGGCCCTCTGACCGTTGAAGCGGTGCTGAGGCGCGGGCGCAAACGAGCCCAGGAGCTCTGTCGCGACGGAGCGGGTCAAGTCTCGGGGGCCGACGTCGCCCGTCTCACGGGCAAGGAGGTTGGACAGCATTCATTCATCTGGGACCGAGCAGAGTGAATGCGCCCAAGCGCCAGAGAGAAGAAGAGGCTTAGAATGTGACGTGAATGTTGAAGGTTTTGGAGTTGAGGCTTCCATCGTCTGGGGTTGATGGGGTTGATGATGTCAGCTAAGTTAGGTTGTTCTGCAAGGGAAGGAACCACCTACCGCTCGCTAACTACCCCACAATTGACCGCTTCAAACTTTGGCCTCTCAGCCTCAAACTTCATCTTCTTTATTCCATTTCACGAATCACAGAGAAACCGAGTTTCTCACTTTGAAACTCATCAAAAGCATTGCTGGTCAGTCGAGACTCAGTCAAACACCATCTTCATCTGCAGCCCGAGAACCACAGAGTGAATCATTGACAGACCATGCTCAACTACCATCAACGTAGGAGTGTCATATACATCACCACATTCTCACCTTCGCCTTGAAACAAGAATCGGAAATATCTTGATATCCACACCAAGAATCCTCAACTTACTCAGGCGAGACCATGGAGAGCCCCAGCGATGGCACACGCGTCGTGCCAATCATCAAGAGAGAAACGTCAAATGAACCAGAGACTCCAGAACCCGAACAAGCTCCCACCAAGACATCAAGACGTCGACATGCAACCGTCTACGATGCTGTAGCGGGTAACGAAACCCACTATCACACAGAAGACATGAAACTCACAGCAACCAGGCAAAGTCTCATACAGCCGAGGCCCCGGCGCAGAACCAGAGAAGCCTCAGTACACGCCTCGCCACCCCAAGGCCATCAGACACTCCACCAAAGACACTCCCCTGGCTCCCGACGAGGTCCTTTTCCGCCGCAAGGACGCACCGGAGCGGTACCTGGAGCACGACATCTACTACGCGCACGAGCGGCGCCTCCCCCGCGGCGGCCAGGGCGTCCTGCCCGAGAGCGACCTCCTCAAGGCCATCCACGGCTACGCGAGCGCCTTTTACGGCGCGAAGGACGGCGGTCGCAACGGCCCGGATGAGCGGAGCATGGACGAGACGGCCCTCATTGCGTTTGGCATCCTGCTCGAGGAGGCTGGCAGGGAGGTCCTCGGCCGCCGCGGCGATCTGGTCTTCACCGAGGGTCAGCAGGACGACGACGGCGGCGGCGGGGACGAAGCGGTGCGTCATGATGCCCGCATCGTCGGGCACGATGACGTTGTGCTGCGGAGAGGTCCTAAGCGGAGAAAGGTCGATGCCGATGACGAGTGACTTGCCCCGTCTGCCCGCCTCGGTTGACGACGGCGAGATCGTCTAGAGTTGAAACCAGCGCTGGCACAGCTCGAGTGGCAGTGTCTGGCACTTGTTTTTTTGTGCCCACTCGACAACCACTCAGGTTAAGAAGCGAGTTTGTTGATCGACATGCCAGCCGTCAGGAACCCTGCCTTGGTCCGTGAACAAGCCGCTCCAATATCTCGACCTATATTGACGGGCTTCGGTGGCCTGAGATGCTCAAGCCACGAGCAGACGAGAGAGGCGGGCTCGGGATCCTAGTCGCAAGCTCGTTGGTGGAAGATATTCTCACCGCGGTTTGTGGGAGACGACTATACGGCGGTATTCGAGCTCTCTCCAACGCCAGCTGTCAAGGAACGAAACCCGGTATAACGCCTTGGGTGCGGCCATTGGATCTCTGAGACGCTGCTTGTCTTGTCAGGATCTGGTCTGATATACGCGGAAGCTGCAGGGGTAGAGCAACTTGGAGAGGCCTCCTTGGCAAACATCAATCAACCACCTGATGGATACATAACAAACAATGAGGATGAGTCACGGCCAACATCAAGGTGTTGTTTCTGTTGCTGTCGCCGTGGCTGCTCGCTTCCGAATCATGACGAGGGAGTCATCCACCCACCGCCTTGGTATATAGATATTGAAGTTCGGAGACAAGGCTCCGGAGTCAGACTAGAGAGGGGTTTATCAACGACGAACCCCAGGAAATGCTAGATATGGACAATAGAGCTTACTTGGCGTATTCAACCTGTTGAACTCTCTCTGGGAAACCTGATGATGACGAAATACCCTGTAGCCCATGACGACCGAGCATGTACATATGTAGCACTGCTGGCTGGACGGATAACGGGCGTCGACATGAACCCGACGGTTCATTCAGCCTTGGACATAGTACCTAGCGCAGCCTGGTCCGAACTGCTGGTACTGTACTGTATGTACTGTATGTATATGTATGTACCTTGATTCAAGCCTCAAAAGTTTCTTTGATGAGCGAGCCCTATGATTGCCTTGGCAATAATTCTCCAGAGATGAGATAGACCTACACCCCCGACCCAACCCAGCCCAAATTCAGGCTGAATGCAGCCCGGATGGGATGGGGGATCTTGTTTCAAGAGACCAACATTGCCCATGTTGAGAATGGAAGTTGATCATGGGCCTGCTTTCCTGACCAACAAGCAGACCGTCAAATGTGATGCCCCATCACGGTGAGCCTCGAGCAAGGTGACCCGACCCAACTCGAGAGTTTCCACACTCCTCCTACCTATCCCAGATACCTACCGGCGTGACGTGTCTTGCATCAACAGCCGTGTCAATATGAATGAAGCTAGCTAACAGAAGAGAAAGAGGGATTAAAATAAAATAAGAAAATTCAATCAGTCAGACGGGGACCGGAGCTGCACGCTCAGATCCAGCACCACACGGACTCCATCATCAAACGAGAGGCAGAAAACAGGCCACCCGAGTGTCAATTTGAAACATGACCTACCATTGAGCATTGGAGACAATAAAGAGAACGAAAAGTAGAAAAAAAAAAGTAGAAAAAAATTCTCCGCAGAAGATGAGGCCGGAGATTCTAGGCTCCTCGTAGGGCCACACCAACGGTCAATCAATCTCTCTGCAACAGAGATCCAGGACAAGCCACCCTCAACCTTAGCCGCAAGCCTCAGCTGCCGGCACGGACGCTTAAGATGAGTTCTGACGTGCCCAGTTGATTGATTGTTGGCCATGGAGGCATGACGGTGAGAATGAGTGAGGGACGTAGTACGGAGTAGTATCTGGCAGTGACCGAGTCGTCTCCGCAGAGAGAGAGAGGGGGGGAGAGAGAGCATGGCGGCGTGGTATCGAGGACGGATCCAATGCTTGATCAAACCTCTTTCAGGGTCTTGGAGTGCTATTGAAGCAACGTCAGTTGTTGTGAGGCTGTCGTGAAAGTCAACTCCATCATGCCCGCCTTGTGATTCCACACCCTGGTCCTTTTTTCTTTTCTTCTTAGTTTCATCCGTCATCTCCAAGCCAGACATTGGCCATTGGCCATTGGCATTGGCCATTGGCGTCCTTCAAGGCTCGGCCTCTTTGAGGGCCTTCAGGGCTCGGCTTCCTCCATGACTGACTGGCTGACGGCCTGCCTTCTGCATTCTCCATCATCAGCTCACATTTCAAAGCCACACAGCCCAAGTTCTCTTACCCGCGGTCTAGCCCCCAGCCCAGATCGACAGCAGTATTTCCTTTTCCCGCCCATGGAGAAAAGCGCCACAGGGCGCGGTGGAGAAAAGGTCTCGGCTAGCCTGCGTCGACTAGTAAGCCTCGAAGCCATCAACACCATCTTTGAGACATTCATGGCTCCTTCAACATCTGCAGCGTCTTGGAGATGCCCACAGCGGGCACAGAAGGAGAGGAGAGCCGTCCGTCATATCATGCCTCATCGACTACTCTGACCCAGCAGCCCAGCCCACAGTCAGAGAAATGGAGACATGGGCTCATGCTGAGGGTTCGAGAATGGGCAGAACCGTCCGCGCGCGCACGCACACACACTCATGGAACCGAGAACCCTTGTCCATGTATTGGATGTATAGGTGCAACGGCGTCGTAGCTGCTCCTCCCCCTCCTCCTCCTCCTCCTCCTCCTCCTGCTCAACTCTCTGTTGCATCCTGAGCCCGAGTGCGTGCCTCAGAAGCTGCACGCACGCCCACGCCGTTGCTGCCCTCCCCACACGCTGCTCGACTGCGCTCAGACACTGACATGGATGGGCGAGCAAGCGTTAGTTACTGGCGCGTCGACGCGGATGGGGGAACCTGCATCACCAACACGTGTGACGAGTGCAACACCAAACGCCGGCCGCACAACCAAAGACAAGACAAGACAAGACAAGACTGCACCGTCGCATGGTCTGTGTAGGTAGGTATGGTAGTTGCCGTCCAATGTTGGGGCTCTTCTGTTGCTTGACTGCACCTGCACCACACACGCCCTGGCTTAGACGCGACGCAGATGCCGCTTGTGAGCCTCACCTTTGCCCATGTTGCATCGCGAATGGCCTCCTCTTTTTTTCTTTCATCTTTCGCTTTCGCTCGGACTGTTGCAATAGTCCGACACTGAACCACCACCACCACACACACAGCACACGTCCGCACGCACGCACGCCCGCACGCATATTCCACACCGGCGTCCGCCGTGTCCGCCGTGTCTCGCTGCGCGTCTCGGACATCAGCTCGAGGTCATGTGGCCGCTGATCTGTCAGACAGCATTCATCAAATCGTCGCCCTGCCAGGGATGAGGTCTGTATCGAAATCACCAAACCCCGCTCCTGGCCTCGGTGACTGGAGCCAGCGACACACTCCCCCCGCTTCGGCTCTACCCTCTCGTGACTCGAGGCATGATAACGTGATGGTGATACTATGCTAAATGCTTGCCGCTTGACTGGTTTCTGGTCAATCTCGGTAGTGTGGTGAGCGATGCAGCAGCCCTCTCTCTGCAACCACCGTCGGAGCCGTGAGATTCGGCAAGGGGTCGAGATCGGGACTTCAGGGATGACCCAGCCTCGACAGCCTGCTCGACCCCCCTTCGGCCGCCGGATGTTCATTCTCCATACTCTTGACTTGTGGCTTCGGGTACCTGTGTTGACAGGAGGCACACGGATGACGACATGGTTGTCATATCATGAATCCGTTAAGGTCATGGCTGCCTCTCGTCAGGTAAGTAGGTCTGCAGAGGCCAAGTTGATCGGCGTCTCTCCATGCCAGGAGCCATCATGCCTGGCATCGAATGAATTCCAGAAAAGAAGGGCCCAGTAACCAGGTAAATGGGCTATAGGGATCCTTCGCCAGAGTGAAATATGACCTCTCACCCAGAGCCCAGTTTACGACCACCCAGCCACCCTTTGTGGTTACATCGTATGACCATCGACCATCGACTTCAGCCGCCAAATCCTCTCGCATAATGGAACTAGGTTCTCTCGGAAACTCAGAGGGCCAGGCCAGGGAGGGCGATTAGCCGAGAGCGGTTTCACGCCTATCATGCTGACAGGGCAGGGTGGGCGACCAAATCGATAGGTTAGGTGCCAAAACCATGGGATCCCTGATATGACAAAGGTGCGCCAACGACGGGTGTGCGAGAGTACGGATAGGTACTGCAGGAATAGGAATGCTGAGGAAACATATGCCGAGCTTATGCACATCTATCTAATCCATAATGCATAGTGACATGGTTGTCTCTGCGGTTGGCTGCCTCTTGGTTGCTGCAAGTCCCAACAGGGTAGGTAGCCAGAGAAAGCAAGCAGGTCGAGATTTCGTTAGGTAGGTATCCGTAGGTAGGTAGGTAGGTAATGCGACAACCCCAGATATTCGGATATAGGTGGGATTGAACCAAGCCTGGAACCTGTTGTAGCACCTCCGAATGTACTCGAAAAGGCAGGCGGTATGATATGTATGCAATTTGAGCCGCATTCTTGGGACTTTTGGTCGACGGCGTTGATCTGTGGGATCCCTGTCATGCCTATGTCATGATGTGAGCTGCGGCCGAGGGTCCGCAGACAGAGTATCTTGCTAGAGTGGCTAGTTGAATGGCTTTTGATGGATTTCCCGATCGTAGTTTCACCATGAGGTACTGTACTATGTACGTGTGTACGACGTACGTAGGTGGTCAGGACTCTGGTCCCGGGATCCCTTGTCTTGCGAAGCGGTTGTCGAGATGTCAGCGACAAGGGCCCAACGACTACTTGGCAAGTGTCAAGGCTTTGAGCTATAAGAACCTAGACTATAGGCAAATATGTCAGATTGAAACACTGGCATTGAATGAGTATCGAAATGAGATGAAAAACTTCTTCAGATGCTACGCGGCTAAGAGAAGGGGGCTGGAAGAGGCTGGAACCAACCTGCTGAGCGGAGTCGGGCAACACGCCCGACCGTTGGCAACGCGAGAGGGTGCTCTCAAAAAGCGACAAGTCACAAACCTTCCCTTCTAGAATAACACGACCAAGTGCTCGGGCTCGGGGCTTCTCGCTCGCGTCGTCAAGGAGCTCCTTGAAACCTTGGCCTCAGTGACCCAACGATACAACGTCGGCAACCTTGCCGTACCAGCAAAGGCCGGATGAAAGGGATTTCTCGTGCCCTCGAGCTTCCCAACTTGGGTCCCGCCAAGACGTTCTCGGTAGGTGACGCAGACGATATCTAAAGGATGGATGAAAAGGAGCAGCCATCACAGAGACTGAGTCCGGCTGTGGCTGAACGGCAACCCCGTCCGTCACTGATGATTTTCTGTGCATGAACTGGCGGCACGGAGGACGTGGGTCAACCCTCCTCGAGGTCGAGCTTGTGACTTCATTCGTTTGCTGGCAAACCACTCTGGTTGGTCGGTTTATCAATGTAATTGCCCCGACATGACAGATTCAAGCTGAAAGAAGCGTTACGGCCTGAAGGTGGCGATTAAGGCAGGCTGCAACATGCAGGCCCGACGACTCAGTATCGTCACCGACGACATGGACTCGGCTCCTGTAGTGCCTCGATAGGTCAAGGGGGAGGCAACACACACAAGTTGCCCGTCCACCCCCTGCCGCCTCCGCCGCCGCCTCCTCCGCCTTTTCCATTGAAGGATGCGGAGGACTTCCTGGGCGAGGTACAGAAACAAGAGCCCAAGTGAGACACGACTCACTCAATAGGAACAGAAGGAGGCCCAAAGTATTGGTGGCGCTCCCCTCGTCCTGCATTTTGCTGGTGTGCGGCCTTCCATTTGCTGCCGTCCCCCCTCCCCTGACCAATGCGGGACACTAGAAAACACCAAGAATTCGTAGCCTGGTGGCCCATGCTACCGCCACGTTTTTTCCCTTAGATTCAGCTGCTTCTCCATGTGTCGGTCGGCCGCGCCGTCGTCTCCTTTTCAACGACTTATAGCAACTCGTCGTGAAAGAAGGATGTTTAATCCACTCGGGACTGCAACGACGATACCCCGTCCTTCTAGCGCAGCTTCGTCCCTTCTGCTCATTTGTGAGTGTTGACCCTCCACTTGCAATTCTCTTCTAGTTGTTCCATCACCAACGTCTGGAGCCAAGATAGCGTACGGAACCTGAAGAAGCCGATTCCGCGTCCGCACCGGCCCGCAAGCGGCGGCAGAAGGGAAGAACCGCGGTGAAGCCAGAGCTGACTCGCTGCCTTGGTTTTGCTTTTCCCACCCACTCTTGTTTCTTTTTCTCGTTTGGGGACAATTCCGCTCCAAGGGATGCCATGCAAGGAGGGCATGGCTGAGTGTCGGGGCTGGCTCTCAGAGGCCAGTCTGACCCAGTCCCATGTCGTCGGTGCCATCTCGTGGCGGGTGTGGCAGCTCACCGCGACTCTCATCGACTGCTGCTCAGTATCTTTGCACGTCTCCCCCCAAAGCCAGGTTTCTTGCAACGTAGACTGCACCCACGCCGCCTTATCTCAGGCTGGACTCTTGGGGCACGGCCACGCGCAATCTTTGAAGTTGTTGTGGCCCGACGCCCCCAAAAGTACATGCCGTTATCATTGTACACCTGGGCAACCTTAGCGATGGTGCCCGCCGCAAAGATGTTCTGCCTTTAGCCAGCTCGGTCGGCGAGACTGGCGACCAATCATGTCCCCAGTCGCCTCCCAGGATTATCCCCTTGCTTCTGGGACGTACGACGGCCCTTCGTCTCGCAGCCCACGACGCCATTCACCAAGACGGACAATCTTGGTCCATTAGCGGCGTCCCAGCGATCTGGAAACCTCAGAGACAGACGGCCGCCGTCGCCGGGGTTCCGCATCCGGGCATGTCAAGGAGGGCAGGGTCAAATTGCGAGCAATAAAAAAGCAAATGATGTTATCCATGAGCCAGGACGGTGACAAGCACGGCTGTTGAGAGCCCCAGTACCGATACTTTGCTGCTCAGATCAGACGGTCGCTACCTTTATCCCCACACCTCTGACGTCGGCAACATTGACCTTTCTCGGACGTGCGCTAGAAGAGCCTTTGGAAGAACGGGCCACAGTTCGACCTTGGGTCCCAACCTGGGAACGTAGCCAATGGTTATGCAGGTCAAGTCACTTGATGCTGCAGCATGGGAATAGGTGGTGTCGTCGAGATGTTCGTGACCGAAATTTTGGTGCTGCAGAGTAAACAAACTGTTGGATAACCACTGCATTGGCCTGCCCAATGACCCGTGTCTCCTGGGAACACCAGAGCTCGCATGAAACCTAGGCGGAGTTAAGGAGCCGGTGCGGCATTTGAGTATCGGCCTCTGGGCACCCGAGACTTTGGGCTGCGGAGTCGTTCAGGACCCTGCAAGGCTGCAAATCAGCTCGACTCTTGCGTCTGTTGAGAAGGGTTCCGGCAACCGACCATCATAGCGCGCCGATTGCTTGCTGATCGATGCTCTGAAACGCAGCTCTGAACGAGCTCTATCGAATAGACAACCGGCGTGTGCGGGGAATAGGCAAAGATGCAGCCCAAGATCCGGGCAGAGGGGACGTTGGGCACAAAGCTCTCCATGGCGATCGTCGGCGTTGATGCCAACTCGCTGGGTCCCCGGATCGACGAAACCACTCAGAATTTGTCGATTAAGCGATGTTACAAGCATGCGCTTGGCAAGGGGCGCTGACAAGTACTGCTGGTCATGTAAGGTACAGGATACAACAGCATCTGGCCGGGTATGGATTTCTTTTGCAAAGTGCGCACAATTCTCTCGGCCGATTTGAATATCGTGGCCGGGGGTTGAGCGACTTTGCATCGTTCGGCGAGTCAGATCAAGCGCAGGTTTGAGGCCGGATGGCCTGCACCACCACGACCCATTCGTTCAATCTCTCGCATCCAGTGCCCTGGGCGGCTATGACGAGCGAGGCATGGGTGTTGTGAGGCTGGGCGCATGCATACGGAGTAGTGCCATGAAGATTCTGCGTGGTAGTCGACCAAGGCCACTATCGCCGGCGGGCGGGTTTCGCGGACAAGACCCGGAGCATCGCATCGTCTGGTGCACCCCGACATCCATCCAATGCAAGCAATACATCGGCCCTCTGCAACGGGTTCGGCAACAAGGCACCTCTCGACAGGCCTGGCATTGCATCCATCGTACATGTCCCTTCTGGGAACCCTGGAGCCGTTGACGACCCTCATGTGGGCTCGTTGGCTCCAGCGGAGATGAGGCCATGTTCCAGAAGCCTTTTGGAGCATGGAAGCCGGTCATGGAGAGGCTTGGCACGCCGACGGGACTTGTGTGTTCATTTGGCGACCTGTTCTTGGTCCCTGTCCTTCCAGAGGGAGATGAAGGCTATGGGGATTGCGTAGTGGACCTGGAAAAAACTAGCGAGGCCGTATCGAGGGCTTGAAATTTACCAGCACGGAGCGTTGTCGACGAGTTTTCATCCTGCCCGGGTCATGCGTATGATGATGTGCTCGCCAGTGGACAAGACCCCACACAAGTAGAGATTCATGGCCCGCGAGGTTGATAGCGGAAGAAGCGGTGACGGTCAATATGCAAAGTGCTCGGGGTCTGCCTCATACGGGCCATGTTGAATTGGCTGTCACGCTTTGTCGGTCAGGGCGGGAGTAGTGAGTAGTGGCTGAATGAAGTGAAGCGGCGGCAATGGAAAAAGATTCATCGCGAGCAGAGAGGCAGGAGCGGGTCAAAGCGTTATTGGTGGTCTTGTCCTGTTCCCCACGGATGTCTCCCACACTGCCTGCCCTCCATATCTGCCACTTTGCTTTGTGATGCAGGCCTCCCGTACGGAGTTACCCGCAACATGGCTATTCTTCTCCTACATGGGGTTTCATGAGAATGGCATCGGGAGGCGCGTGCGCATTCCAAAAAGAATACCAAAGGTGATGGCACTCGGCAGCTGCTGCGTAGGAAGCGCGGGCGAAACGGAAAATTGACGATGCGAGACCCTGTAATCAGAAGAAGAAAAGAAAACGGCCCCGCCCACCCCGTCGCCCTGCCCC
>JABFEX010000277.1:0-15638 GCA_013623515.1 Fusarium illudens
ATATCTTTAAATATAGTAGTGACTAAGCATAGTCTATACCTAGAGTCCTTAAGTTAAGATCGATACCCATAGAAGCTAGTATGGCCTCTTAACTAAGCAGGATGAGTCTTAGCTTGGCAGACTTGTCAGTTTTTATGATTCGTCGAGTTCTTGAGTTAGCGAGGTGACCAACAATAGTTTGTTGATGGCGGCTCGGAGAATCAAAGATGACCTTATGAGAGAACATTCCCCAAGAGCTAGCTTTAGGCCACGTGTCTGGGAATAATACAGTCGTTATGGAATTGTATATTACTTTATTAGGCGTCTCAATTGCCGTAGCTACAACCTCAGCGATCAGTTGAGGCGTCGGCTCACAATTTTCTGGCTCACGACGAATACCTGTCTGGCCATGAGCGCACAGTAGAGGCGGTCAATAACAAGGCAGGCAAGTGTGACCCGTTGTACTCTACTCTGTATAACCCTATCTATGGAACCTTATGAGTGATTTATCGGTACATCGATTGAGCGACCTGGACAGCGTTGTTATGTAGCACAGAGGTACCAGTACTACAGAACCTCGCGAGGAGGCTGTGTGAAATTGAGGCAGCCTGTTGCCTGGAAGGGAGCTTCATCATTAGAAAAGTTCACTCATTTGATCCGAGAGCGTCCCTTCTTCGTCCCAATCCTCTTTCATGCATATGTAGAGACGGGCCGTATCATCTTGGCCGTCATGCCGAACCGCGCCACGTCATTTTTCTTTAGCTGCTGCCGATCGTCCCTTCTATCAGTAATGTTCACGGAATGGTTATGGTTGCCAATGCGTCGTACGCGTCAAGCTCATGGTATTTCACGATACAAGGTTAAAGCAAACAATAGTGCGCCAAAGGCCCAGCTGGATAAGTAACTATAGTACAGTCTCTTGCACGACATAGACGTACCGCACACATTCTGGAGTCTGCTAGAAACTCCTCTTTTCATCAGACTCCAACCATTTAAGAGCTTCCCAAAGCCGAGGTTGCGCGAATTCGACTTGACCACGTACAAAGGCACCTGATTTCTGTGTCTCAGTGACGCAGTGACAAGGAGGGTTTCACACGCCCAACCCCCGTCATATCAGTAGAAAAGGCATGGAATCAAAGACAACCTCCCCTCTTTTGACTCCTCTCACTTGCCAAGAAGCTGAAGCCTCCCGTGCGACATCTCCACTTCCCGGTCAGCTTCGCCATCCAGCCTCCACCCCTTGTCTCACATCTCCTCAGCGGTTTCACCTGCCTCTGTCGGCAGATACCATTCGCTGCCACGGCACACGGGATACGAAGGGCAAGGTGCTCGAGCTCGGCATATTGAAATGGAGGCGTGCTACTCTAGAGGATACGTTGGGCTTTCCACAAGGTTCGACGGATAGGAGGCGAACAATTCGATCCATGATGAGTACTTTATGTACAGAGTACTCCGTAGTAATTGAGATACGCTAGGAAACATAAATACTCCTGCCGACTCCCCGATATCGACGGCAGCACAAGATCTTCATCAAACTACAAATTCCTCATATACAACTACCTTGAATCACTTGCAAACACCATGGAGTCTCTCCCTAGCCCCTTCACCATCACCGTCGATGGCCAAAAGGTCGCCCCCCCAGTTGACAATGGCGAGGAGCTCATTCATGCCCAAACTGGCCCTGAAGCGGCAGTCTTTACCCTGAACAACTGCCGTCTTGAGTCTGACGGCTGGTTCCTGGGTCGCTTCCAGGTCGAAGACCTGAGTCTTAGGCCCAAGCGAATTCTGTGGTTCAAGCCTGGAGGACTTGGAAAGGAAAACATCATCCAGCCAGTCTTTGCTGAGAAGAACGGCGACTCGCTTGTGCTGAAGTTTGGAGGTACGTGCAGTGGACATTCTAGACGACCTATCATGTTAACCTTGTGTGATCCAGGTCAGCCTCTTGTGGCTCTTGATGATCGCCTCTTTGCACCTCTTCTTGACGGTACGTTGTCCTGTGACATGTGGTTATTCGATAGCTAACCATGATGCCAGAGCCGAGGCAGAAGGTGGAGATCAACCTCCAGTAGCTGGGAATCAGGTCGCAGACTGGGGGCAGTTGCTGGCTTTTCAAGATGCCCCTAGAACTGGATTTCACGACATGTTGGGGTCAACGGACTTACGCTTCACTTGGCCAATGACTTTTTTCACTAGCAGACAAGATGTCTGTCTCTTTGACATGGAACTAGCTAGTAACTGAATTCTAGCATCGATATCTCTACTAGTTGCACTTGCATGTTATCCTGTGATGCCAACTTCTAAACAGGCCAGCCGCGGTCAGGTTAGGCCAAAAACGGCAGCAATTACATGTCAAGTCAACTAGGTATCAAACGTTCAAACGCCAAGTTATTCATACAGGGTGTGCTCTCTCGTATTTAATCTTTGTTGCTTGGCCCAACGCGCCCGCTGACATTCACTCTTTCGTCCCGTTCCTTCTAGTGCCAACTCATACGAATGCTCATGTCTTGCCCGGAAATTCTAGGCTGGCCTTTCGGATACGTGACCATTTGTCTCGCGATAACTGGCTGGTTGGAGTGTAATTGATGCAGGTGGACCTCTGGAGACTCCAATCTCACCGTCCATGGCGCACCAACCCAGAGCCCACAGCACGCCGAACCGAGGTTATCGCTTTAGGTCAGCATTAAAAACCGGCTCAAGTTGGAGGATAAAACGGTTAAATTCATGAAATCAATCACGCCAAGGCTGTCCCTAGACGGTTAACCGTCATCGCGGGTTGCTGCCCATAAGCTGCGATAACAGCTTTAAGAAGGCGTAAGTCAGAGCAGGGATCCCAAGACGTGGTTAGCGTAGCCGCAGACCTAACTATCAGTTCACTCGGCAGCCCAATTGGGTGAGTTGAGACCTGGACTAAATCTGCCTAGGATCATGATTCTTCGAGGCGATTAGCGCGGTCGTTTATAGGCTCACGGCATCACCATTATGGTCGTTCTGCCCCCGAGGCGAGGTATCAAAGCCCAGCCGAGTCGATGAAGGTTGAATTTCCCTAGAATAACACCTTATCTTAGACCGGGGAAGCCTGCTATGCTTTGAGGTGGAGGTTTGCAGAGCATGTCCATCATCTCCTGATGCGAACCAGCTCCATGCGGGGGCGATCCTCCTTCCTCCCATCCCAGGTCCAGAAAGAGGTCAGGTTGAGGTTTAGCCAATCGAAGCTTGCGGGGTAGGGTATTGTGCCCTACGTAGTCGAGAGCAGGGCCTCCTCGTGATAAGGGTTCGTTGGTTAGAAGTGGGAGCCCGTCCCATGCCAAGACTCCCAGAACACTGGGTGGTGACCTCCTTGCCCTGGAGATAACGAAACGAGAACGGGCCTTGATGTTACCCGAGGTAAATTTGGGCGAATGATGCCTGATCTTTGAGTGCCGATCTGATATGCTTGACTCAATTTAAACCCCCCCCTCTTTCTATAAGAGGCCCTCTCCTCTCTAGACTCCTCTCTCATGCACCCTACTGACTTGAACTTTTGCCAGTATCGCTCAGGCTTACCATGTTTGGCATCTCGACAAAGAAGACCCCTCAGGCCCAGACCGACGCGTCCGACATCGAGGCGGTGGAGAGAGTAGCTTCGGTAGATGCGAATGGCGATAAGCACCTCACTGGACATTCCGACTACCATGGTATCGACACGACCCAAGTCCAGCCGGGCGCAGATGCCGCGTACGAAGCCAAGATTTCAGTGCTAAATGAGGCACTGATTGATCTTGGGATGGGGCCTTTTCAATGGAAGATATTTGCTACCACTGGCTTTGGCTGGTTCATCGACAACGTGAGATGAGATCTCGGATACCCTCTCCTCATGCGCGGACGCGATATTGACCCTTCCCTAGCTATGGATGCAAGCAGTTACCAACATTCAACCGCCAGTCAAGCGAGAGTTTGGCGTCCAACGGATCGCCTTTCTGTCCATGGCTAAATACGCTGGACTGTTGGTCGGTGCCTCGCTCTGGCCCATGAGTGCAGACTTCATCGGTCGTAGGCTGGCCTTCAACGTGACAATCTTGATCACGGCCATGGCTGGTCTCATCGGTGCTGGGGCTCCAACCTTTGCGGGCGTTGCCACTCTATCTGCCCTGATCGGACTTGGAAGTGGTGGCAACCAGCCAGTCGATAGTGCCATCTTCCTCGAGTTTATTCCAGCTACCCATCAGAACATCTTGGTTATGCAGTCGTCCTTCTGGTCACTGGGGCAGGTGGTCGCTAACCTAGTAGCATGGTAAGCTCTCACAGGTCTCTTATCTGCTTCACTCAGACTAATTTTGCAGGCCGTTTATTGCAAACTTCTGCTGCCCTGTTGGTGCATCCCCCGAGGAGTGCACGTACAAGACCAATCTTGGCTGGCGCTACGTCTATTGGTCCCTCGGCGGACTGACCACGATCCTCTTCCTCATTCGCTTTCTTTTCAAGATCTACGAGACCCCAAAATATCTTCTTGGTAGGGGCCGGGATGCCAAGGCTGTTGATGTCATTCAAAGGATGGCAGCTCGTGATGGCAAGTCCTCGTGGCTCAGCCTAGAGCATTTCCAGGCCATTGATAGTCGCTTGGACGAGGCGAGTGGTGAGAATCCCGTCGATGTCAACACCACCAAGTCTACTCTTCGTCGGTCTCTGGACAAATTCACACCAGACAAGTTCAAGGCGCTCTTCTCGACACCGAGGATGGCTCTCTCTACAAGTCTAGTCCTCCTTCTTTGGATGGCAATCGGCATGGGATTTCCTCTCTACAATGTCTTCCTACCAATTTACCTTGAAAACCGCGGCGTCTCGACAGGTGATTCCTCGCTTAACACCACATATCGCAACTTGACGATTCAGGCTCTGTGCGGTATTCCTGCTTCCATCCTAGGCGGATACACCGTTAATATGAAGGGCATTGGACGAAAGGGCACTGGTTGCTTTGCCTGTCTCTGTACCAGCATGTTTACCTTCCTCTTCACGCAGGCCAAGACTCAGCAAGCCGTCTTGGGGTTTACATGCGGAGTGGCATTTTTCCAAAATCTCGTGTATGGCTTGCTTTACAGCTACACGCCTGAGTTGTTCCCTGCCCCAATTCGAGGCACGGGAAATGGGCTTGTCATGTTTTTCAACCGCCTGGCGGGACTTGGGGCTACTATCATCGGAGCTTACGTTGGACTGAATACGAGTTTGCCCGTCTGGATATCTGCATCTCTGTTTGGCGTGGCCGGGATCGTGTTTTTGCTTCTGCCATATGAGAGTCGAGGCAAGGCGGCGTCCTGAGCAAAGGTGGGCAGTAACGATGGCCGTCCCAGCAGCAAAAAGACAAGAAGGGCAAAAAGAGATGATTGAGTAGCACCTACTCGTTTCGATCAAGTGCTGGACGGTTATGTTAGATGATGCGTCGTGTGTGGATGGTTGAGTGTTGCTTACACCTCCGGGTTATGAGCCCGGCTGTTAAAGGTTAGAATGAGAAGTTGAACCTTGAATTTGAGTACAAACATACCGCGCTGCCGCTGCGCCAAGGTGCTTTCTTGGTTGCAGAGACATCTTGCAATTTCATGTAGTATGACTACTAGTTACCAAGCGAGAGGGCAAGCCCTGAGTGGATCTGTTTTCTGTAGAATGGAGTCTTGATAAGGTCTCAAAGTGATCCTTCTAGGTAAGCCTGGAGAATCTGGACCACTTAACTTTCCCTATACACCAGCTTGAACGCTGCGAAGGCGCTTCAATGGCGTCTCGAAACCTACATATCTCGCGGTATCGTGTTCACTTTTCGCCCTAAATCGTTGTGCTTAATATCCGGCGTGAGTGGGTGCGTGTGTTGAAAAGAGATTGATGGATCGAGGGGAAACATCGGGGTGACAACTACCCATGCAATAGAATGGTGGAATCACCGGGAGAGTTTTACAACCCCCATTCAAGTGCCGCCACGCATAACTTCCCTTGGAATGAGGGCTTGGTTGACAGTATCGAATTTGGAGGAAAGTGGAGCCTAGGAAGCCAAGGCTGGCTATACCTTAGCAGATAGCTCCCGGATGACCAGGAGGAACTTGGCGAATATCGTCGTGGGATACCTATCCTTGAACTACCTACCTACGTACCCAAGTAGGTAGCCATAGGAGCGCATCTTGGAAGTGTTGTTATTTCCAATGACGAGACTGTCAGCCACAATAGCAAAAGACACAAAAGCTGTGCTTAATAGCGGCGTATTAGAAGATAGACATAAAAACGAGCGCGGTCGATTGATTATGGAGAGTGGCATAGAGGTCTCTCCTGAGGGCACAGATAATGCAAGTTGCCAGATTCTTGTCAGCTGGCTGAGGAGACTTGGGGCCGCGAAAGCTCCAGAATCCGACTTTCATGTTATTAAGATGCTAGCGGAGATGTTTTATTTACGAAGTAAGTGACCTTTGAGTTCATAGATTAGCCAACCCGAGCATTACGTCGTGTCATCAGGTGAGGATGAAGAAATTCTCCCCGTTCAAGGTGGCACTTCTTGGATGACGTATTGATTTAAGAAGCATGCTCCTTATTGGCTACTTTGTCTACCCTGCCCTTGCCCAGATTCCTCGAACAAAGCCGTTTCTCCGCAACTTCTTTCCCTTTCACCCTACGGATACATACTCCGTGCTCCGTATAAGGTTACACACAAAATGGCGCCCAATCAGCTCTTTCAATACTCTGTTGTCTCGGCTCTCATGGATGGAGTCGCTGAAACGGGCATCGCCATCTCGGATCTCCTCACGCACGGCGACCACGGTCTCGGCACATTCCGACACATGGTGGGCGAGATGATAGTTCTCGATGGGGTCATCTACGACATGAAATCTGACGGCTCAGTCGTTGCTGTCGATAGCACCACATGCGCAGAGCAGTCGGCGCCCTTTGCCATGGTGACACGCTTCGAGCCCACGACTACAACCTCGAGAAGGCTGCAAAGCAAAGCCATGTTGGCGCATGTTCTTTCACAGGACCTGCCGGGAACCAAAAATCATTACCTGGCTTTTAGGGTAGACGGTGTGTTCAAGTCAGTGACAGTCCGTACTGTTGGCGGTCAGCAGTCTCCAGGCGAGAGTCTCGCCGAGCTCGGAAAGCGCCAGGTCTCTCACTCATTTGAGCAAGTCAGGGGCACTATTATTGGCTTCAGATCGCCGGCCTTCATGCAGGGCATCAGCGTCGCCGGGGATCATCTGCACTTCATCTCGGAAAACAGGGACTCGGGGGGTCATGTGCTGGCACTCGAAAGCGACGATGACTTGACCATTGCAGCTGCTCCCATAACAGCGGTTCACTTACAACTCCCTTCGAACGACGAGGACTATAATCAGGCTGAACTCGCCAGGGACGGCAAAGGGATTGCTGCTGTTGAGGGGTGATGAAAGTTTTGAGAGCCGCCGGTTAGACATACGAGCTTTCATGTTAGCCCCCCGGGCGGGCAGATGTCGAGGACTTGGCATGTTGATGATGAATCGCTGCAGGCTGGGGTCTAACTGCCACGAGTTGCCTCCTACGAAGGCCGTCGCTGGTCACTACTCGGACTGCCCTCGTTCGGCCAGAGGGGTCAGGACCATCGGGTGCTTGGAATGACCGACGATGCCAACAGCTTCAGTTCTTGGCTCATTCGTTTCCAATTATCAGATTCCCTTCATCTTCTACTCAAAACGGCTTGGCGTGAGGTGTGGGTATTACAGTTAACCCTGGCAATCTATTGTCAAACCTGCTACTGGAGCTTAACAGATCTTAGGCTAAGTTACTGCTTCTGCTCCTGTTTAGCCACCGGCTGGAGCACTGATCTTTTGAATGATTGGTGGCAAGTTGTTTGACGGAATGCCGAGATAGACACATGACTGCGGGAGGTTCGGACCATAGTAAAAGAATATGCCTAAAACGACCCGGATGTAACCTTGCTGAGCATGGTGACGATGTTGAGGTTATTGTCAGTAACATACGCCAAGAGAGTCGGCTCGTAAGACCCTGAATCGCCTACTTGAAGGGGTAGCCGGAGGATATGCCCGTGGCTCGACAAGGAATGTGAGTCCGTATGTGCTGCATCAGGACCTCCATCGATTTGCCGACGTTTGATGAAGTGGAAAGATTGACCCTGCAATTTAATCCCAGCCCACGATCAAATCACGGAGCTGGGCCAACCTTGGGTCGCAGCCCGAACTTAATCACCCAGACCAGTGCCTACTGTCCGGAGCGTGACTACATGGGTGTCAGTATATGCTAATTGAGCATCAAGGTGGTGTCATGGATGTATTATATATATACTCCATCTGTGCGTGGCTACTCACCCATAGTTGTGTCCACCCAACGCGCATCCCTTCAGTCCTCAGCCATGAAGGTGCTTTCCCTCATACTAAGCTCAGCAAGCGTTGCGTGTGCGGCATTCGAATGGAAGAATGTTCGCATCGGCGGCGGCGGCGGCTTCGTTCCTGGCATTGAGTTTCACCCAAAGGCCAAGGGCGTCGCCTACGCTCGTACCGACATTGGCGGCCTCTACCGGCTCAACCAAGATGATTCTTGGACAGCCGTGACGGACTTTACAGCCTCAAACTCCAAATGGTTAGTTTGAAATGGATCATCTTGTTCGAAAATGTTGACCCTGACACACTGGCTAAGGAATCGCTGGGGCATCGATGCCTTGGCCCTCGATCCCTCAGACCCCAACAAGGTCTATACGGCTGTTGGCATGTATACCAACGATTGGTAAGTGGCAATAGCAGTGTATAATAATCTGCCCAGCTAACCAAAAGACAATAGGGACCCAAACAAGGGTGCCATTGGACGGAGCAGCGACAAGGGGGCCACCTGGACGATGACCGACCTTCCTTTCAAGGTTGGAGGTAACATGCCTGGCAGAGGAATGGGCGAGCGCCTTGCAGTGGACCCCAAGAACTCCAACATTATCTACTTTGGTGCTCGCAGCGGCAACGGTCTCTGGAAGAGCACCGACGGCGGTGCCAGCTTCAGCAAGGTCACGTCTTTCACCAACGTCGGCACCTTTGCCCCCGATCCAAGCGATTCGTCTGGTTATAACAACGACTTGCAAGGCCTAACCTTTGTCACCTTTGACTCGACTTCATCCACTCTTAATGGTGCAACTTCGAGAATCTTTGTCGGCACTGCTGATGTCAAGACTGCATCCGTGTATGTGTCCAGCGACGCCGGTCGAACCTGGAGCCCTGTTTCCAACCAGCCTGGACGATACTTCCCACACAAGGCCAAGCTCCAGCCAGAGGAGAAAGCCCTGTATATTTCGTACAGCGATGGCACAGGCCCTTACGATGGCGCCTCTGGTGCCGTCTATCGTTATGACATCGCAGCGGGAACATGGAAAGACATCACTCCACCCGGCGACATCTACTTTGGCTTTGGTGGCCTGGCAGTGGACCTCCAAAAGCCCGGGACCCTCGTCGTTGCGTCGCTAAACTCATGGTACCCTGATGCGCAGATCTTTCGATCTACCGACTCGGGCAAGACATGGTCAAGGCTATGGGCCTATGGCTCAAGCGGTAACTTGGAGTACTACTATGACATTTCTACGCCTAAGGCTCCATGGATCTACAAGAACTTCGTCTCGATCGATACCAAACGCTTAGGTTGGATGATTGAGGCCCTGGCGATTGATCCCTTCGACAGCAACCACTGGCTTTACGGCACAGGTCTGACTGTCTACGGCGGGCATGACCTCGCCAGCTGGGATACTACTCACAAAATCAAAATTCAGTCACTAGCTGAGGGTATCGAGGAGTTTGCGGTATTGGAACTCAAATCTGCCCCTGGGGGTAGTGAGCTCCTGGCAGGCGTCCACGACAACAGCGGCTTCACATTTGCGACCAAGAGCTCTCTCAGCACACCTCCCCAGTCAGCGTGGGACAACCCCATGTTCACTGGAGCGGTAGGCGTCGATTACGCAGGCAACAAGGTTGAAAACGTAGTTCGAGTGGGCAACACTGAAGGCTCGCGGCAAGTTGCCGTCTCCAACAACGGAGGCGCTTCCTGGAACGTCCACAACGGTGCCTCAACTTCTCAGTCTGGCGGCTCCATTGCCTATTCTGCGGATGCAGATGTTATTATCTGGTCATCTGCCAACCAGGGTGTTCTCCGATCTCAAAACCAGGGTAACTTTGCTTCTGTTTCCAGCGTGCCTTCAGGGGCCGTGATCGCCAGCGACAAGCGCAACAACAAATACTTCTACGCCGGCTCCGGTTCAAAGTTTTACGTCTCTAGCAACCAGGGATCAAGTTTCAGTCAGAGCGGGTCACTTGGCTCTGCCCAATCGATCCGTGATATTGCGGTGAATCCAACCAAGGCTGGGGATGTTTGGGTATCCACGGACGTTGGGATCTTCCATAGCACCGATTCGGGAAGTTCCTTTACCCAGGCTTCATCCTCTTTGACGAACACATACCAGATTGCTCTCGGGCGAGGCTCAGGCACTAGCTGGAATCTGTATGCATTCGGCTCCGGCTCTGCTGGGGCCAAGCTGTACGGGAGCGCAGATCAGGGCAAGACTTGGACTGACCTTCAAGGTTCCATCATGTTTGGAGCTATCGATTCCTGCAGGTTGGAGGGCAGCGGCAACCATGCGGGTCAGGTTTATGTGGGAACCAACGGTCGTGGTGTCTTCTGGGCTCAAGGGTCCGTCTCGGCAGCTTGAATGGCGAGAGCCGAGATTTGGATGAGACTCGGTAGGGGCGCGGTACTTGGGGCTTTACATAGGGATCTCTTAAGATGTTTATTGCCAGTCAGAGCCATCTCAGACCAGTACAACCTCTGACGTAAACAAATATGCTAGATTTGTCGTTGACCTATGTTCAACGCACCGTTGTCTGCCTATTCGTCTGGCAACCTTAAGCTCTGGGGCTATGCATTTAATACCTCGTCTCAATCATCTCAAGAGAAAAGACCCCGTAAGTTACTCCCTCTGGAGTCGTAGATGGCCTCCATTTGAACCCCATGCTCTCAACGATCATCGCCTGACTCGCATCTCGACTTTTGTCTGCCCAGCAACGTTGGAAGCTACACCCCATGGCCACTATTATGGAGTCTTGAAACTTGGAGACGTCAAGGATTACTCTTAATAGACATATTCAACTGGGCGAGCACACAGAATACCCTTTGCATCCAATGGGTACCGGGTGACCCCTCGTAAACCATCTCGTGTCGCTCACCGACTATTCCTGTGATAACGACATCAACAGGCAACTCGGACTCTGGTTGGTCCGTACTCAGCCCTTGCCATGTCTATAGCTGAGACCTTGCTCGCCAGCAGAGTCCAACAATTGGAATGATTCTTCACGATGCATAATGGGCTCAATGCTCGAAGGCAAACCCCGCTTCGCTTCGGACATCAGGCGCTTCCCCATCTCCGCCCTTGACGAATGGTATGATGGTAGGTAAGGCTTCCTACCAACTAAACCTGATAAATGATCAGAGCAAGGATCTGTGCACTACCATTTGTCCGAGAGTGCATGAGCACCCAGTCTGCCCACTTTTGCCGTCTGCAGGAGAACGAATTCGAACATCTCTAATGATGGTGGTTAAAAATCAAAAGAGTCACCTCGACAGCTCACTTCTCTCCCCCCTCTTCTTCTTGTGTATTACATGGCCTACAATAGCAGATCGGTCGGTTGAAGTTGCACACGATGGCAAACGAACGAACCTCGGCCAGTCCCACGACAGAAACCCCAGTCTCGCCAGCTGCTGCGACCCAAACGTTGCACTCGGTGGAGCACTGGGAGCAACTTGCTGAGGTATTCTCGCTCATCGAATCGGCTCGAGCCCCGCTAAGCATCTTGTCTTATTGTAGGAGCCGGCTGGGGACGAAGGCGTTGATGCAGACTCGGCCCTTGGCCCCGACCCCGCCGAGTCGACAGAGTCGCTGACCTCGAGCATCTTGCAATATCGGACTATTAATGGCAGGACATTCCACTCCGAGAGAGGAAACTCACAATACTGGTACATTATATGCTATTTATCACACAGTACAGCCTCGAATAAGGTTTGATTAGGGCATCCAATGACGAACGGCAGAACGAGTCGATGGACATTGTGTGAGTTTGCATCCTATCACTTGCCTACTTGCGCTGACCGAATAGCCACCACTTCTTGTCTCTTGTGTTTGATTTCGAACTTTATCTGGCGCCCTTGGAAAAGGATATTCAGGTGCGCTGATCGTGGTCTAATGTGAAGCAATGGCTAACACCAGTGGTAGAAAGTCGTCGACATTGGAACTGGGACAGGTTAGGCCACCCATCAGTAGATGATGTCAATGTGAGTGACTAACTAAGTGGACGTGCAGGTATCTGGGCAATGTACGAGAGGCATACTTTGAACTGATCCGAGGACCTTGATTGACTTGGGAACAGTGACTTTGCCGACGAGTTCCCTAATACAGAGGTTATCGGAACTGATATCTCCCCCATCCAACCCTCCTGGATTCCGCCCAATCTGAAATTGTATGTCTACTCTGTTGATCCTCGCCGTTGCTCCCCACCTGCTATACCGGCGAAAACTGACCGTCTATAGCGAGATCGACGACTGCAGACAGGAATGGACCTTCGAGTCCAACTCAATGGATTTTGTACACATGCGTTTTCTTTACGGTAGTATTAAAGACTGGTCGTTCTTGATCAACCAAGCATACAAAGCTTGCAAGCCAGGCGGCTGGGCTGAGAGCCTCGAAGCATCGGCTATGATGCAGAGCGATGACGGCACAGTCACAGAAGATAGTGCCATGCACGAGTGGGGAAAGTTCTTCATCGAGGGTGGAAAGAAGATGGGCCAGACATTCACGATCCTCGAAGACGATGTGCAGCGGAAGTGTATGGAAGAGGCGGGCTTTATCAATATCCACATCGACAACCGAAAGGCAAGTATTTTCATCCCCGACGGCCTGTGGAGGGCGCTGACGAGTATTCTGTTTAGGTGCCCATCAGCGGGTGGCCGCAAGACCCTAAGATGAGAGAAATTGGCCAGTTCGTGCATGCCGCTCTGGAACAAGACCTCGATGGTTATATTTTGTATATGGCAAACCAACTACTTGGGTGGACGATGGATGAGGTCCGCGTGTACTGCGTGCAGCTTCGGCGTGAACTTCGGAACAAGAAGTATCATCCGTTTTACTGGGTGAGAAAGGTCTGGGCCCAGAAGCCAGAGAATTAGAGAGGGTGTTTTAAGATACTCTAGTGTTGATAACAACCTCACTCCTTTAACAAAAAACATGACCTTGCACACTTGCTCCTCGGCTTAAACTTGATTTCCTCGATTTCCGAACACCAACTTGAAACTCGATCATAATGAGAGACTCCGATGTGATAATCATGTATTTGAGATACACCTGATGTAAGAAAATCCTTTCCCGCTTCCCAATTGCCCATTGAGCCTTTCTCTATCGTAAGCGCCGCGTTTAGCACTGCTAAACCCCAAAGTACGTACAATAACCTGCTCCCAGCCTTTGCCATGACGCCGTCTCTGCGTGGAATCCATGGCACTCCTACTGTTTCCTGCGCCTCTTCCTTCTCAGTCCATAGAGGCTCTTAGCCCACGAACCCCATTACAAACTGGCTTCCTAGAGGCCAACAACTGGCGAGTTCTGTCTCAGAGGCCCTCCTTCCCCCGCAGCTGACGCTACTCTGACCTCCCTGAAGTTGGATATTAATAACTTCAAGTCTGCGATTAACACGTCCGGATTTTGTCTCCTGTAAACAACGTCTGGGAAGCGGCCGAGTGCGTGATGCCACGTTCCACGTGTAGTTAGCCTCTGAGCAACCTGAAGGATATTATTTAAGTAGTAGCCTACGTCTCCGTTGATTCTATAGTCTACGATATGTTTAGGTTTCCTTGATTGAAACGCAGAAGAAAGGGTGGTGGAGGATCTCCACGAGACTGGCACAACATCAGAATAACCAGCGACCCTCCCTGTACTGGTAGATTTGCCAAGTGAGCCTAGTCAGCTTACTTTTTACGCAACATCTGGGCAGATCACAAGCATAATTACTAAGATTAGAATAAAATAGGGTTGTATCAGCGAAAATGCTGTCCCTGCGCCAAGCACGGTCAGCCTTCACGGTCCAAGGAGAGCTCATGAAACGCCTTACAGGGCAGGGCATATCCCTTTGACTAAAGATCTATGGCTAAAATTGGCTCCCAAAGGATTTAGTGCTGATGGCGGGTTTTACGAAAATGCCAATACAACCAGGATGAAACTTGGATCCTTCCTGGTGGCTGTGTCATCCTTGGTCTCTTATATAAGTACAGCGGGCTTTACTAAGAGCTCATATCTGCAGCAAGCCACATACAAACACTCTAAATCCATCCCTCATCTCAGTTACACGAGGTTCGGTTTCTTTTACCGCCTTTCAACATGGTTCCCAACACAGCTTTCATGGCGGCCGCCTTCCTTGCCTTCGGCGGAGCCAGCTTAGCTGTGCCTGCCAACAAGCCCGTACAGCACCGCTCCTCAGATCTGTCCATAACTAAAACAGAAAGAGACTCGAAAGCTCCGGTGCCAAAGGTCCATACCCTGTCGTGGAAAGATCTCGAGCCTTTTGGTGGCCAAAATCCCAAGCCTTCCAACATCACCGACCCTCTCAAGATCCGAGACGTGATTGGACCCGATGACCGTGTCCTCTGGGACTCTCAGGAGTATCCCTACAGCGCTATAGGGAGGATCTCCGGATCTGATGGCGGGAGCTGCAGTGCCGCCCTGGTCGGTCCTCGACATGTTGCCACAGCCAAGCATTGTGTTCCACCTGAGGGTGTCACGACACGCTTTCAACCCATGTACTACGATGGTGAGAGGGCTGGAGGCTCTGATGCCATAGAAATCATTGATATGGAACAGGGTGATGGCCCTTGCTTCCAGATGGAGGATTGGGCCATCTTCATTCTTGCTGATCGCTTGGGTGATTCGTTTGGATACCTCGGGGCGACAACCATCGATTGCGATGCTCAAAAGAACAAGGCCATTTTTGTAAGACCCCGCACTATCACCTTATTTCCAGAAGCGTAGCATCTTGGTCACCGTCCATTTCTAACCGCTCTCAGCTCCACGTGGGATATCCAGGCGACAAGGGCCTATCAAAGCCCTACCGCCAAGAGGGCATCTCGGTGGTTCGATGTGCAGACTGTGCCCCGGGTGGCCCTCTAGAGACAGACGCAGACGGTATTCCAGGCCAGTCTGGGGGCCCGCTATGGCTTGAGCAAGACGGATCTCCTTACTTGTATGGCGTTCTGAGCGGAGTTGGCGCTGAAGGCAGTGGCTTCGCTTCTGGACAGAATCTGGTCAATGCTATTAGCAAGGCCAGGGCCGACTATCCATGAAGAACAGATAAGTTTGGATAGAAACAAGAATTCAGAGCCAGCAGGATCATGGCACCTATTGTCACGCCATTTGCATGAGGGGGGTCGGTAGTCAGAGTCTTGCAACGGGACTGGAATGCCACTATCGCGATTCTTTTACACCCAGCACCTTGTCGGGTGAGAGAAGTTCCTCACTGAGGAAGAAAGAAGTAACCAAGTCTCGAAATGATAACATCATCTGTTACGTAATATCCTGCCCTATGATTAGTGGAGCACAAGCCCTATTATGGGGTGCTCGATTAGGTTAAAAACGGCCATATAGTCACTTTCCTTTATAG